>VTPC01002660.1:39789-66197 GCA_011009095.1 Ignelater luminosus | reverse complement strand
TGTGCTATTCACAGACTTCATACCCAGTACTACAACTCCTTCATCTGCTGTTTCTTGAATTATTGCAACATACCTATATGTTGTTTTCTTTTGACTTCCTTCTAGTACTTTAACTTTATATATTACAATTTATATATTCCTTTTTCTAAATTTTCATTTGCTGAATAATATTCAGATTTGTCTCCCGTTTCTTCAATAAGCTCGTTGTCAGAATAGTCGTGTAGTGGTAGTTTTGTTTCATCTTCTGAATTTGATTCATTAGGAGCGGTTACACTTTTACTTGGCTCTACTTCAAGTCTTTGTCTTTTAATGTTTCATCTAGAAGGTGTAGCCGCGAATCTTTGTTTGCTGTAACTAAACCTTCACTAATTAAATGTAATAAACGCAAGCGCAATCAGAAGGGTAAATATGGTATTGTATTTGAAAATAGATGCCGGGGAACTAACGATCAATTTCGCTCCCCAGAAATCAAATTTGACCCAGACTACGGTTCTAATTACCTTCTATCTTTTACCATTTTGTAGATTCGAACTTACGTATACTACCATGGAAGCGTTATCCTTCGATTTCTTCTTTACTTAATCGCTCAGGTTCGATTCTAGATAGACCATCAACATTGCTGTTCATTTTTCCTTTCTTATAAACGATCTTATAGTCATATTCCTCCATTTTTAATCTCCACTTCATTAACGTGGAGTTTGGTTCCTTGAGGTTGAAGAGACAAGCAAGAGGTTTGTAGTCTGTGACAACATTAAGCCTTCTGTCGACAATGGTTAACATCCCACACAACTGCCAGGCACTTTTTTTCAATTGTTGAGTAGTTGATTTTGGCTGGATTGAGAGTCCGGCTAGTGTATGCGATTGGTTTATCGCAATTGATCTTTCCTTGCGATAGCATGGCACCAATTGCGAAATCTGAGGCATCAACAGTCACATTGAATTCTTTATTGAAGTCGAGATATTGAAGGATTAGGTCGTTAATTATGCACTGGTTTAAAGCTTTTATAAAACTAGGCGTATGGTCTATTCTTAGATCCCTTTTTTAAACACTAGGTGAGTGGCTTCGCTAATCTTGCATAATTTTGGATACGTTTTCTGTAATAACTTGTGATTCTCAGGAAGAATTTTATCTGTTTAGTTGTTTTTGGTAGCTAAAAATTTTGTATTGCTTTAATTTTACTAGGGTCAGTTCAGCTGAAACAGTATGTCCTAAAAACCTTGTTTAATTCTTTACATAGGTGTATACCTATGAAATGAGACTTTTTTTTTCAATTTTAAACGTTTATTAACAAAAAATCGTTACAAATGTAATGTTCAAAATAATAGCCATCGCTAGCGACACATTTTACCCATCTCTCAGGCAATTTGTGAATGCCGCGCCAAAAACATTGGCCGTCTTTGGCCGCAAACCAATCATCGAGCCATTTTTTGGCTTCTTCGTGAGAATTGAAGCGCTGCTCGGAAAGTGCGTGGCCCATCGATGCAAACAAATGATAATCGGAAGGCGCCAAGTCTGGTGAGTAAGCCGCATGCACCAGCGGTTCCCAATCGTACGTCTCCACCAATTCCCGGGTCGCTCTTGTTCGATGTGGTGGTGCATTGTCATCAAGAAAAATTACTTTGTAACGCCGATCGGCATATTCTGGGCGTTCTCGGTGTACAGCGCTGTTCAAATCGGCCAATTGTCGTTGGTAGCGTGCACCGTCAACTGTTTCACCTGGTTTTAATAGCTCGTACCAAATCATACCATGCTGATCCCAGAAAACACACAGCATTGCCTTGCGGCCGAAGCGATTTGGTTTGGCCGTTGATTTTGGCTTGTGGCCGGGCGGATCATACGATCGTTTACGCTTGGGATTGGAGAAATATACCCGTAACGATTCGATGCAAAAAAGACTTCCTTTTGAACCGGGAGAGCAGCATTTCACAAGTGGTTTTTCGGTTCTCTTGCTGCCTTTCAGTCAGTTCATGCGGCACCCATCTTCCGACCTTTAAAATCATGCCCATGTCTTTCAAACGTTTGCAAATGGTTTTTTGGGTCACTCCCAACTGCTCTGCCATCATTTCTTGCGTTTGACCATCATCTTCATTCAACAATGCTTGCAATTCGGTGTCCTCAAACTTTTTCGGTGGCCGGCCACGTTCCTCGTTCTCCACGCTAAAATCACCACTTCGGAATTTTTCAAACCACCTGAAGCACTGTGCTCTGCTTAGAGCATGTCCACCGTAAGCTTCTATAAGCATTTGATGAGCTTGAGAAGCGTTTTTCTTCAATTGATAACAGAAAATCAACGATGTCCGCAAATCGTAGTTTGAAGGCACGAAATTCGACATTTTTAAGAGCGAAAAAAATGCGTTGTTGTATGAAACATCACAAACAATGAATTGAATATTGTTGACAGATGACAGACAAAAAAAATAAGACATTTGGGACAGTTTAAAAATACCCCTAGCGACATCTGTGGTCTAATAGCTTAAAGTCTCATTTCATAGGTATACACCTGTAAAAACTCAGACTTGACTTTGTATCTAGATAATACTCATTACTGTTCATTACCTAGTTCTCTGGTCCATATAGTAGCACAGGCAAATAGATTGTTTTGTATATTGTCAGCTTTGTTTTTCTTGTTATTTCCTTGTGATCAAGAAATTTTTCTTGTATCGCCCAATATACTTCATTCGCTATCTGAATTCGTCTTCATTGCCTTCTTTTTCGTTAATTATACTTCTTAGATATTTATAGTTAGTCACTTGCTCTATTAGTTCATTATTGATTTTAATTTCAACTCTTGTTGCTCTTTTGCCAATTACCCATCACTTTTGTTTCATCTGTGTTATTGTTTGAGTTTTATTTCTTGAGGGCTTTACCCAGATGTTTAGGTTTTTCTCTAAGTTGGAAAACAGGATAATGTCGTTAGCGAATGCACAGCTCTCTAAAAAGTTTGGTTGCAGTCTATGATACCCCACTATGAATTTCTCCATTCTCGCATGGCATTCTCTTATTGCTTTTTCGATGGTACACAGAAACAGCAAGGGAATAAGTACACTACCCTGCTCATTCCCTGTGTAGTTCTGAACGTGTCTGACAATCTAGTGCATGTTCGTACTCTATTGCTTGTTTCAGTGTGTATGCTTCGGATTACTTCAATCAGGTCTTCATCGACGTTTCTGCTTTCTAGGTCTTTTTATATTTTAGCTTTATTAACACTGTCAAACGCTTTCTTGAGGTCGATAAAGCATACATATATTTCTTGGTTTTCGGCTAACTTGCTGTACCGTGAAGTTATGATCTTGTACACTGTGATTTGGTCTGAATCCGCTTTGCACATCAGCCATTTTATGTTCTAATTCTCTATGATCCTTTCATATAGTGTAAATCCCACTCAAAGAAGTGTGATGCCACGATAGTTGGAGTAGTCTTTTGTATTTCCTTTCTTATGTATGGGCACTGTGATTTCTGTTTTCCATTCACTTGGCACCAACCTTTCCTCCAGCATGCGTTTAATATACTTAGCAATCTCTCGTTGCCTTTTTAACACAGATACTTTATCATTTCCGGGCTCACTTCATCTACTCCTGGCACTTTTGAGGTTTTAATTTTCTTTACTGTTTCTCTTAACTCTGTCCTGTCTATTTTATCTTCCATAACGTTGTCTTCTAGCCTTGCTTCGTCTCCTTTTTTCTGTGTTGTTGCATTGGTACTCGCACTTAGAAATTCTTCAAAGTATTCCTTCTATCTCTTTATTATTTTTCCTTCATCTGTCAACATTTCCCCCTTTTTAGCTTTGATCTGTTGTAAGTTGCATTCTGCTTTCTTTCGAAAACCCTTGATAGCTTTGTAGAGTAGCTTCTTATTTCCTTTAGCGCCCCTTTCTAGCAGATTTTCAAATTCCTCCCACGTCCTTTGTTTTGCTCTTAGTACTTGTATTTTAACTTTCTTTCTTTTGTTTTGATACGCTTGGTAATCAGCACTGCTTTTACTTCCTGGGTATAGTTTCCATTGTTTTTTCTTGGGTTAATTTCCTTATTTTCTCGTTCCACCATATTGTTTTCTTTTCTGCTGTTGCCAATTCTCTTACTTTCGCAAAATTTTTCTGCAGCCATCTTCATCGCATCTCTCAGTTTACTCCGCATTTCGTTTACATCGTTACTTTCTTCACTATGTTCTTTTATTATATTATCTAGAATTCTTTGGTATTCTTCTCTCTCTCTCTCTCTCTCTCTCTCTCTCTCTCTTGTGTTACGTAACTATTGAAACTTTACAATAATGAACAAAATGCAAGTTTGCCTTTCAATCAACATATCCATTAGTTTCTCCTAAGAAATTCTGCATTCAGCTTGAAGATACACAAACTGTACTACTATCCGTAAAACTGTTATAAAAGAATTTTGAAAAGAAAAATTAAAAATATAATTAATAATACAGGACCTAATGTAGTGCCTTGGGGCACTTGAATATTCATCGGTAATGAACTCGAAATCTAAGCATTACAAGGATGGTCTAAACGCATTCTTTGAGATTCACTTTAATAAAAAATAAATAAATATTCCTCTTACAGCTTGATTGGCCAACTTGAAAAAAGTTGATTGTCTAACGCACAACTAAGGTCGGTCAAACAAAGTAGTAAGATAATTTAATAATATAATAATAATAATAACAAATTCCATGACCAGAAATTGTCAAAGTTGTTATAGAATTCCTCTTTGTCAAAACTGAAAATTTTAAGATGTTATTTGCTATTATACATAACGGTTGTTTTAAATCCGCTTTATTTAAATATTAGTACATCAAAACATTAATATTTATGTTGTCACCTTTACAAATTGTTCCAGTTTCTCTTTACGCAGCTTCTTGGTGTTCAAGGAAATCCGTAAAGGTCATTTAACAATGATGTAAAAGTATTATTTCTTAAAATCAAAATAGGATCTTTTTGTACTATGCTTTAAATATTTTTTTGCGGTTCTCAATACGTTTTAAATAAATTTAACCGCAATATATATTATACGTACATTAATCACTGTCATTTAATTGAAGTAGAGATTTAGCATAATTTTAATTGCAATATAGGAACCTTAAAAAGCCTAATTGCCACTTTATCTAAGTTTGGCGACGGTAATACCTTAAAGAATGCATAAATTAAAAATCAACAGTGATAAGTTGATAAAAACTTGTTTAAATAAAGTTAGTAAAAGTTACTTCCGTAATTCAACAATTTCTTGATTCTAATCGTAATTGCAGTTAATTAAATAAACATTGAAACAAATTTTTATTTGAACATTATTTCACATGCAATTATCATAATAATTGCTCATATTTCTTCTAAACATAAATATTGTTTATAAATCATAAAAGAAATGTTTTTGTTAATTCCTGTGCATAAGAATTGCAGCATGATTTTCGCAGCCCTGAACTTTCAACATTTGTACTTTTATTATATAACGTATCCCATCTCGAATGTGGTTTTATACTTTCAAGGAGTATAACTATATAAATAATCTAAAAGTTGTTTGTGTTAAAATGCTCTAAATACGATAGAGAATTTACTTGAATTATTCTATAGATATATCCATAAAAAATGTTCTAGAAATTATGTGAAGGTCGTTATACAACAATGAACTTGAATGTTGCATATAAGGAAGTAAATCCATTTATGTTGAATAATTATTATATTAGAAAATCTAATTTATATAAGAAACATTCGTTTTACAAGTCGATAACCAGTAAGGGTACTGTGTAATTAAGGTTGCCTACATTAAGATTATAATTTTGATGTTGCTAATTTATTTCTAAAACTAATTCTTTTTGTATCACCTTCATTATAAATATTTCACTAGAATTTCTGCTAGTAACAGTAAAAGAAAAAGATATCCGTGGGAAATATCTGGTGGATAATGATACAACAAAATAACCTGGTGTACGTGTATCAATTCAATGACACAAACAAGGTTCTTGAACTAATCGGTAATCTTTTTACCACTCCTTGCTTTATTAACTGGAAAACACAAACAATGAGAAAATCACAGAACGAACGTTATTAAAAAATAAACAACCTCAAGGTACACAAAGAAGAAAACAGTCCTCTTTTGAAAATTACTAAATATCTTCAGTATAGGATTTATATAAGAAAAGGCCCAATTTTACGTGGTTGAGTACTTTCTCAGAATGTTTTAGTAGGAATTATATGGTACTTTGATTAATACACATTCCTAAGAAATATAGTAATACTATCCTTGTAATGTCACGATTCTGAGGTTTCATTAATGAATTTTTATTAATAGATCAGGTGTATCGTCAAGAAGCGTTACCGTTACATATTATTATAACATTTACGTGTTTTCATGTAACACGAATTTGCAGACTATAGAAAAACGGTTCTTATTAATAAATAGAAATAGTTGTCTTTATCCATCAGTTTGTTAATATTATGATTTCTCTTTTAATAATAAATTATTGAAGGGATTGTCTGATAATGTTAATACTGTTTTTTAGACATCACTGATATGCTGCTACATATGCAACTAATCACGCGTAACATACAACTGGAAACACACGTGGAAGAACCGTGATGCTATTAAATGCCACAAAGACTAATATTTCCTCCAGGCCACTGTCAATCGCACAACTCAATACTTGTAGCTGTTCTATTACGATTTTAATTTTTATTTTGATAGTCTCACAAATTTTAACAAAAACACCATACATATCACACAAGTTCTGTGGTCTTATTATTAAGAGTCAAGTAACTGCATAAGACGAAAGTGATTCTAACAAGATTTATTGATATTCTGAAATGAATGTGGCAGTTGCAATTGATGAACCGTTTCTGAATTATTTGGAACGTTTGTAATTGTATTTTGAAGTTTGCAAGACAAAAGTGAGGGAGAAAGGGTTTCAGAATTACTGGTATTGGTCGGTTCAGATGTTTATGCAGTTTCAAAGAATTTAGTTGTATAAGATAAAATATTTCCTAAATAAGTAGATCTGCTGAAAAAGTACTGTACACCTCCATTGTGGAGTGGATAGACTAGCTCCACGACGGTCACTACCGGTCCCAAGCCCGGGTAAAGGAGGGTTTGTGGATCAGGTTAGCAGCCTATCCACAGTAAAACCAAATACTCGCTCAAAATACTATCGAAGCCTCGGAAACCGGACGGAACATAAGCAAAAACAACACGGCGAGAATAAGGCGTAAACGATTTTGGAAAACGGAAAATTTAAGATTTAAATCCATGGAACTCTCACGACCAAGAAATTATCCTGAAGATGAACAGGAATAAGATCGACATCTGCGCTTTTTCCAAAACAAAACAGAATGGCCAAGGGAACATACAGTACAACAATTACACCCTGATACACAGTGGCAAGCTGGCGTCGGACTTCTTTTTCACGAGAAATACAAAAATAATATAGAACTTTTGGAATATATTAACGAGAGACTTTTACATATCACCATTACACTTAACACTTGACAACATCAAACTACACATTGTAAGCGCATACGCACCAGACATTACTAAACCCAAAGAAGAAAGGGAAAACTTCTTCGCAAACCTTCACAGTCTACTGGACAAAACGCCCAAAAACGACAAATTCTTTATCATGGGTGACCTCAACTCAAGAATTGGAAAGAATGTAATACCAGGAGTGACCCAGAGGTTTAACAAAAACACCCTGAATGACAATGGAGAATTGCTGCTACAACTAAGCGCACATAATAAGCTCCGAATTAACAATACGTTCTACCCACACAAGTGGCAATACAAGTACACTTGGGAAAACAGTAGAGAACAAGAATCAGTTATTGATTATATATATTAACAAATAAAAAAGTTTACTCTAAGCAAATATTAGATGTTAGAGCCCTCAGTTCTGCTACCCTAGGGAGAGAAGGCCATAGACTCATTCTCTGCAAACTGAGATGTGCCGCTAACCAACAAAAAGGTGTTAAAGAAGAACAACCTGAAGAAGAGAAATATAATATTGAATAAAAAAGACTAACGGAAAATATTATTCCAAACAAAATTACACCCAGGAACAATGTAGAAAGAGCCTGAAAGAAAATAAAAATTAACATACTCAATAGTACAAAAGAAGCCGTGGGAATTAGAACTATTTAAAACAAGACACACCGGAACACAAAACCCTGGTTTACAGAAGAAATAAAATTACTGGCAAATGAAAAAAGAAAAACCTATTCAGAGTATAAAAACAACAAAATAGCTGAACGCTTCGAAGTATACAAATACATAAAGAACAAAGTCAATAATAGAATATTAATTATAAAAAAGGAGTATTGGACGAAATTCACCAAGGAAATAGAATCCTACTTATATGGAGATCAAAAGAAAATTTGGGCAATGCTAAGGGCAAGAAAAAAGCCAATTAATGAGGAAGTAGCGACAAATAGCATCAGCAAATAAGAGTGGACTCAAGACTTCAGCAACTTATATCTGTCCACTGTGCAAGATACGGATGGAGCAGGAACAATTACACCAACCGAAAACAAAAACAATATTAGGTAAAAGGACGTCATTTCTTTGGAAGATGTCAACACTGCTGTGTACAAATTAAAGAACAGAGAATCCCCGGGAACAGACAGAGTTGTCAGCGAAATGGGTAAATACTGAGGTGGTAGGGCAAAACTATTTAAGAAAATCATAAAATCCGGAGAAGTACCCAATGAATGGCTAAAAACAATTACCATTTCAATTTTTAAAAAAGGATCTAAAAAATACCCCAAAACTACAGAAGCACATCTCTTCTGACCCATATGGTGAAACTCCTGACAAGAATCTTGTCACTAGAAATCACCGAAAAGATCGGAATTAGTGAAGAACAGCAAGAATTTTGGGGTAATAGGTCAACAATAGATGGTATTTTCATATTGACACAGCTAGCAGAAAAAGCCATAGAATTCGACAAACCTCTTTTCATATGTTTTGTAGATTTCACGCAAGCATTTGACTCAAAGACATACTAAAAGTACTTAATGACAGTAATATAGGCTGTAGATTACAACAGGTTATTGAACAACTCAACAAAAACAATACAAGGCGGATAAAGACATAAACCGGACTGGCGAACGAAATCCCCATATTATCAGGTATAAGACAAGGGGATAGCTTACGTCCCACACTTTTCAATGTTATTATGGACCAAATAATAAAGGGCGTAAAAGAAACTAATATAGGATACAATATGGAGAGGAGTAGATACTGTTAGCAGAGACCGAGGACGATCTTCAACGATTGTTGTTAAGATTAAACAACACTTCGAAAGCATTCAACATGAAAAAATATCAACTCAGAAAACCCAATACATGGTGATCTCGAAACACCTCATCCGTCTAGGAAAGTTCCAATTGAGTAAATCCTCCTCCACAGAAGTTTCGTTCAAAAATTAAGAAACTTTACTAGAGGTGCCGCGGGCAGACCTCCTCTGCCACTTCACTTCTAGGTCCTCGCTCAGACGCTTTGCGGTTTTAATTTAATGTGTCCTAGCTAGACGTAGTTTTTTAATTTTTCTTGTAACTTGATCGTCTAAACTCATAACTGTATTGTCAACTGTTGTCATTATTTTCGTTTTGCTTTCATTCATGGTTAGTCCTATTTTTGATGCTTTTGATTTAAGTTCTTCTAACGTTTCCTGCAATTCCTTGATATCTTGGCTAATAAGTAAATATCATCCGGAAAACAGAGATTGTTCAGATATCTATCGTCAATTCTCATGCATGTTTTGTCCCATTCCAATGTCCTGAAAACATCTTCTAATGCAAAAGTGAATAATTTTGGGGAGATGGTGTCTCCTTACCTAAGCCTCCTTTTTATTGATATTTTATTGGTTATTTTAGCAAATATTTGTATCTTCAGTCAGCTCTTGCATCATTTAAGGCTTTAAAAATAGCCTACGCTTCTACTACGAAGTTGAACGCTTTGTTATAATCAACGAAAGCAAATATAATGGTTTGTTATATTCGTTGCATTTTTCTATCAATGAGCGGATAGACTGAATACGTTCGATTGTGCTTAAAGCCTTTGCGGAATCCAGCTTGCTCAGGTGGTTAGTTGATAAGCATCTAATTTGTTTGTAAGTCTGTTTGTTATGATGTTTGTTAGTAGTTTGTAGGGGTGTGTAAGCAGACTAATAGGTTGATAGTTATCAATTTCTAGCTTATCAGCTTTTTCATGTAATGGAAACATTTGGGCGTTCTGCCATGTTTCTAGAATCTTATTTTGTGTCAGACTTTTATAAGAAAAATTCCAATAGACTCTGTTATTGCAATTTTTCCCCGCTTTATCATTTCACTTGTATTACCACCGTCTCCCGGTGCTCTCTTATTCTTCATTTGGGACAACGCAAATTCTACTTCTTGTATGGCGATATCGGGGAGGTCTTTAAATCTAACATTTAGAATTGTATTGTGGAACTGCATTTGATGATTTTAAAATCATTTCCTTATATAATGTACTGCAGTAGTTTTCAGTAATACTTCTCAAGTCATTCTTTTCTTTTTTCTTTTAATTGATGCATTCTGAGTCGCCATTTAGTCATTAGAATTTTCATATTTTTGTTATTTTTAAAAATTGTTTTTATCAATTCTATGTTGTAGTCAGTGGTGTATTGGAGAGGGAACGCGGGGGAACGGCGTTCCCCTAATTACCAATAAATACTAAATATTCTTTTAAAAATTTAATTATTTTTATATAATAAAGTGTAAGATGACATCAGCGTTCCCCAAATATTTTTTTAGCTATACATCACTGGTTGTAGTGTTTTAAATTGTTGTTTTTTTCTTTATGGGTTTATTTAAAACATTACATTCAGAGGTCTTTTTTATCATTTTTCTTCTTTTAATCACAGGTTGTTTTGTTATTTTGATAATTTTTGTTTGTTTGGGTTTTTTAGCAATGGTACATACCTTCTTGGTAACCGCTTTAATATACGTTTTTTGTCCATCTGATTGAATTTGAACTTTCTGCGTTCTGATTTAAATTCTATCTCTATTCTGGCTCTTATCAACCTATGATCACTACCAGTATCAAAATGATTCACGACTGACACATCTTTTACTATAGGTTTCTAATTGTTTAGTATGTAGTCAATTTCATTCTTTATAGCTTTTCCATGTCGTTTGTCTTTTTGTTGGTTTCTTAAAAAACCTATTCATACAGTACATTTTTTTATAATCTAAGTAGTTTATCAATTTTTCTCCTTGTTCGTTGATGAAACATAGACCAAAATTTGTAACGTACTTGCTTTTGTTTTTGTTATTTGTTTCTACTCCTAATTTGGTGTTAAAGTCACCACAACAAACTTGTAATATATTTTTTCTGATGTTGCTTTCGGAATGTCTTCATAAAAATTCTTCAATATCTTCGTCAGATGCGGAGCTTGTAGAAGCATGTACTTGAATAATTTGGATGCTATATCTTTCTGATACTTTTAGTACTGTATAATTTAACTCTATGTGATATCGATTTCATTTTGGTGACAAGATGTTTTATAAATTTATGTATCAAGATAGAAAGGCAGTACAGTACCTTTTTTTTCCAAGTAGTATTGTCTCACACAAACCTAGAATATTTCACTTGATATAAGAGACAACTCTTATTCTTGTCCACTTGATCTCATTGTCCGAATATTTACGTGATAATGTGAAGTTAAAATTTTGCTTTATTCTCTATTAGAGGTTGTTTTTGCAAAACAACCTGTCCGAAATGAAATTAAAGAATATGCAACATAATTAAATTCTTACAAAAAAACAAATCATGTACCATACAGTCAAATATTGAAAGAGCCAATACAGACAGATAAAGGAAAAGAAAGCACCAAACAAACTACAGACATCGAACAAAACTTGCAGCTAATTCTAAGCAAATTAAATAAACAAGCAAGTTTAATGAAAAGCTTTGACGAAAGATTAATTAAGCTTGAATATGGCAGACAAGGAGCCATCCCTAAAAATAAAAATGGCTAATGATCTTCGAATTATGGCCTGGAATGCTAACGGACTGCTACAACATCAGCAAGAATTACAAGCAGTCCTCGACATAGAAAAAATTGACATCTGTCTCATAAGTGAAACACATTTCACAAAACAAACACATATCAAATTTAAAGGTTATAAGGTCTACAACATCCTACATTATGAAGAAATTGGAAACGAAACAGAAGAAATACAAGCTACTGCAGTCAATGTAAGAACGAAAAACTATCAAATAACAGTAGTGGCAGTTTACTGTTCACCAAGACATGCACTAAAACGAAACCAATATCTTGATTTTCTAAACAGACAAGGTAATAGATTTATTATTGGAGGGGATTTCAATGCTAAACATATATCTTAGGGATCAAGATTGACTACGATCAAAGGCAAAGAACTTTATGAAGCTATAAAAGAGTATAAATGCGAAGTGATGTCTACTGGAAAGCCAACATACTGGCCGACGGACTACAATAAAATACCAGATTTAATAGATTTCTATATTGTAAAGAACATTCCTGCAAATTACATACAAATAAAAGAAGGTTGGGATATGAATTCAGACCATTCACCAATTATCTTAACATTAAGTCAAACTGTAATAGAGAAAGAAGCTTGCCCGATGTTAGTAAACAAGCACACTGACTGGAAAAGCTTTAAGATGAGTCTTGAAGAAAATATTAATCTTTCTGTATCATTAAAAAATGAGCAACAACTTGATGAAGACGTGGAGTTGTTTGTAAGAAATATACAGCAGGCAACTTGGGAAAATACTCCTACACTTAGAAAAAGAACTGCAGGAAATAACTACCCAAAAGAAATTAGACAAATAATAACCGAAAAAAGAAAACAAAGACGAAGGTGGCAACAAACAAGATCACCCCAAGATAAATCAAAGTTAAATAATCTTAGTCAACAATTGAAAAGAGAAATAAAACTGCTAAAAAATGACACTATTAACACATATCTGAAAGAACTTACCAACGATGGTTGTAAAGACTATTCTCTTTGGAAAGCAACAAAGAGATTAAAAAGACCGATCCAGCAAATCCCGCCACTAAGAATGGGAAATGGAAAGTGGACACTGAGTAATCAACAAAAAGCAGAATTGTTTGGAAATCATCTAGAAAAAATCTTTCAAGACAGCGAAGAATTAGCAGAAGAATTAACAACAGAAAATTCAATACAAAAGAAAGAAAGTATACGACTCACCTCTCCAAAAGAAATAATCAATGAAATTAAAAATAATATCAATCCAAAAAAATCTCCAGGGTTCGATTTAATAACTGGGGAAATACTCAGAAATCTGCCAAAGAAAGCCATAGCAAAATTAACAAACTTAATAAATGCATCCTTCAGACTGCGATATGTGCCAAGTTTGTGGAAAATCGCGGAAGTGATTATGATACCAAAACCTGGCAAGCAACCACACGAAGTGACATCATACAGGCCTATTTCCTTATTACCAGTAATTTCAAAATTATTTGAAAAATTACTACTCAAAAGGTTGAAACCTGTTATTGAGAGACAAAAATTAATACCAACACATCAATTTGGATTCAGAAACAAGCATTCCACGATTGACTAAATCCACAGAATAACAAGTATTATTGAGAAGAGCCTCGAAGAAAAAAAAGTTTGTTCTACAGTCTTTTTGAATGTGGCCCAGGCATTTGACAAAGTTTGGCACAAAGGGCTAATACACAAGTTAAACTCATATTTCCCAGAACAGTACGTAGAAATATTACATTCATATATATCCGATAGATTCTTCAGAATAAAGCAGGAAGATGCTTATTCTGAACTGAAGGAAATTCAAGCGGGAGTGCCACAAGGAAGTGTCCTAGGTCCGGTTCTATACCTGCTATATACGTGTGACATTCCACAACCAGAAAATAACACAATAGCCACATTTGCGGATGACACTGCTATAATGGCAATTGAAAATAGTAATGAAGAATCAACTGAAAAACTACAAACCGCTATTCAAGAAATACAGAAATGGACAAAAACATGAAAAATCAAGCTGAATGAAAGTAAGTCAGTACATGTAGATTTTACAAACAAAAAAATAGAACCAATACCAGTAAACATGAATGGTCAACAAATACCCTTCTCAAACCAAGCTAAGTATCTGGGCATGACCCTAGACGCAAAACTGCGATGGAAGCCTCATGTCAAAAAGAAAAAAGAAGAGCTAAACCTAAAATACAGAAAAATGTACTGGCTGATTGGTAGGAATTCCACTCTGTCTCTGCATAATAAAATTTTGTTATACAAACAAATACTTAGACCAGTTTGGACTTACGGAATTCAGCTCTGGGGCTGTACCAAACAAAGTAATAAAACAATTATACAACGAGTCCAAAATAAAGTATTGAGAAGTATGGTAAAGGCACCTTGGTACTCTAGAAACAGCGACCTCCATCGAGACCTGGAAATGGAGACTGTGGATGAAATTATCACAAGATTTGCCAGACAACATGAAGAAAGACTTCATCAGCACGTGAATGTTGAAGCCATCCAGCTCCTTGACAACACGCAACTAGTGAGAAGGCTCAAAAGGCTTAAACCTTTTGAGCTAATTTGAGTTAGTGTTAGAGTCAGTAAAAAGCAGAGAATAGTGCGGTAGTGTACACGTCAGGTGTAGTGTACTTAGTTAAAAGACAGCTGAACATTAAGGACACTGATGAGTATACCTTAATTTAAGTTTTTTCAAATAGTAAGCTAGGTTAGAATAAAATTGCTCATTGGTCATAATTGACCAGATTGTAATACTAAGACAATTAAAAAAAAAAAAAAATATCAACCAAAAGAACTTGCAAGCTTTCGAATAGCATTTGCTGCATTCAACTGTGCTCGTATAATGCTGATCCAGAAAACGATACATAAAACCATGGATCCTAACATTTACTGAATTTGATGTTTGCAGAGGAATTTCAAAACAATAGAATTTTGGGTAGTGAAAAATGTATTGAAGAAGTACCGCAGGCATAAAATTGCAATTCGAAGAGCGAGCATCAGGGATCACTTAAATAAAAACTAAGAGCCTTCCCGAAAATCTGAAGGCTAAAAGACCTAATTATTATTAATGTTGCATTAAGAAGAGTAAACCATTACCGTTAGCATATATAATTAGACATGGCTTTCAATAATTTAAGGTAGGCATGTAATGTAGTATCTAAAACGCTTGATTGTAATTTGTAGGGGCTACTATGAACAGAAAACAATAGTGAATAGACAGAAAATCATTCAGAACCCTGCACTTAAAATGGTTTAAGAAACCGTGATACATGTTGTAATAGTAGTAGTAGTAGAAACTGAAACAAAAGGAATATCGTAGTAATATGTAAAATAGCTAATTTCCAAAAATATTTAATAAATAGATCTTTAGCGAAAATCTGTTTCTTTTCGACACTTCGGCAATGTAGAATAAAATTGAGATCTCTTTTAAAATTCAGGAGTGCATTATTACAGCTAACGTTTTTTGTTTATAAAAAAGTAATTTGCTTTAATTTAAATTATAATTTATTCTGTTACACTGTTATTTACATTTTGTATGTTTTAAACTGCTATAAAATCTGTTAAGAAGACAAAAAGTTATTGGTGTGGTCTCTTGGTATAGGTCATGTTCTTAAATTTTTTTTCTTTATTAGAAAAATGAGTTTTTCCTAATTTTGATAAAAGCTTCAGACATCACAAAAAATCACCATTATATTACAATTTTTACTTTTATTGTTTTACTCAAAAACATCTGAAGGTTAGTTGTAATTGTTGCTCTTGTATTAGTGAAGCTTTTGTACAAAATAATAATAAAATTTAAAATTTTAGTGAAATAGAGGTATCAGGTAGGATAATTTTCTATAAGCTACAGTTGTGGTAATAATCATGCCTGCAGCCTGCTTAGATATAACCTTATGCAAACGCATTTTAGTATTCATAAAAATGAACAAGTGGACATTTCCTCTTCGTAGTATTGTTAATACTATATTAATGCGTAATCATGACGTACTCATTAAAAATTAAAATATAATAAATTATACAAGGTAGACAACAAAATTTTGAATCACATACTTGTATACCATGTCAGCGACCTAGGTCTTACGCTATAAACTACCTTGCAAAGAATTAACATTTTGGACCATTCCATAAACTGGTACGGAAAAAAGGCTGTAAAACGCAGCACTAGTTAATTTTTATCGACTTAAGAATGTCACTGGAAGACAATTTAAATTCTTTTTAAAGTTCAGAATTTGGGTGAAATATGATTTTCGTATTCAGGTTTCAATTAAATAAGTCATTATCATATATTTACAATACATAGACAAGGTCGACTAGATCTCTTAAATCTTTCAATTAGCTTACTTCCGGAGATTTTAAACTGACTTCCTCGTTATAGCAATTTGTAGCGGTTGAATTTTCTAAAACAATGTTTATAACCTTCGACATGGAGTTGTCGTATTACTAGACACACGTATAGAATTTGTATTATCTAATCAAATAGAAACTTGGATTGGAAAAAGTCGGAAATTGCATAAAGCCATCGTAAACTACAAACGTCTGCATTTGAATTATTCAAACTAAAGTAGAGTTGTAAACACTGCATTTCTTTTTAATAAAAGTTTAAATTATATGATTTCATTTGCTCTCGAGATAAACTCAAAAAACTGAATGTTTTTGACCGTAACTATCTATGTATCGCATTAATTAGAAATTTCTAAAGTCGATCAAAAGTATCCAAGACATTTTTCTGTCTCTAATATTTTAGACCTCTTCAAATTCCCATACAACCGTTTTCCAGAACCAGAATGTAGTAATTAGCCCAAGTTGGTAAAATAATTACAATTCTTTAGAAAATATCAAATAAAGTGACACCCACTCACAGTCTAGATACAGATCTGCATACCATCTACCTACATTTTTTCCGTTTTAAGTATAAAGAAATGAATAAATCAATTTGAATCTAATAGCGGGCGGAACAAAGGACAGTCTCACGCGAGGTGTGTTGTGTCCCAGAATCCGAGGCACCGGATCACCTCCGCTTAGCTTGCAGTGGTTCTCAAACAGTAAATGTAAATTCCTAGTTCGCAACTTAAAGTGCTGAAGTCACAGCAAATTATAATTAATTAAAGATCTTCGCAATCAACTCCCTACTGTTTATTAGTGTGAACATTACAAAATTGTACACAATTGTGTTGTGGATAATGAAAAAGATTTCTGAAGCTTGTTAAAAATTATTAAATAATAGAAATAAAATCCTTTAAAAAGAAGAACTTACATTTAATGACAAACCTTGTTTTATTACAACCAGGGTGTGTACTTGACATTTTACAAAATCACTAAAGTAAGGTGACCAGAACGGTGTATATAATTGCCTTTCTCTGTGGTATTTAATTATTAATGCAACCAGCAGCAAGAAACGATAAGTTTACAATAGACAAATTCTGTTATTGTTGTTATTAGTTCACAGGTCTAGAGAGTTAAATGCAACTTGATATTTCAATAAATAAATAACAACGAAGGCAATTTAAATCCCAAAAATTCTTATTAAATAATTAAACATAACAGACGTAATTTTATTACGAAGCCATACCCCGTTCTCTTTGGAAATGTTAATTTGAAATGTTGTTTCTAGAATTAGATTTTGTTTGCTGTCTAAATAAGGGTTATCAACTAAAATGAAAGTGAATCCACAGAATCTAACAATGATCATTACTAGGTGTGTTATTTTATTTGAACAAGAACCAAAAACAGATTAATTCTAGCCTCTCCAGCAATAGATTTTTTGAACATATCGGTTTGAAGATATTTCTTATAGAATATTTCAGCGAGAAGTGTAAAGCTCAAGGGGCTCGTAGAGGCATTATAGGATCCAGACATCTAAATATCTGGAAGTCAATCTTGTCCAAACCTAACCCTGAGACCATATCTGAACATCTATCGTTGAGAAGAAAACAAAAACCTTTTTAGTAGTCAGGAAAAATTGTCATAGGATCTTTGATAAAAAAGACAGAAACTATGCTTTGTCCTAATGTAAATTCTATATCCACACAAATCCTTCATTTGCATCTGATTACTTCATACTACCAAATTACTAAGTTCTGGCCCTTAATTTACCGGGCAGTGTAGAGGGTTGACAAAAAGTTCCCCAGGCTGACCTATCCTGAGCTAGCTGGGCAGTTTGTTTGAGATGCGGTTACTTCTCAGGGCTTTCCATATGGATCACCAAGGTATTCAGTCAAACGCCTTTACTATATCAATAAAGCACCAGTCAAGTTCTTTAATATACTCTATAGTTTCCTCCATGGCTTGCCGAATCACAAACATGGCCTAAGTTCTTCGGTTAGGTCGATAGCTGCAATGAGCTTCCTCCTGTTTTGCCTCCATCTTTGTTCTTAGCCTCCTCTTTAGTATACGTCTGCAGACCTTTCCAGGTAAACCGAGTGGTGAGTGAGTGCCAATGTTCCGGGATTGTGGACGTCTTCCAAGCGAGTGTAAATACTCTGTGAAACATTTCCACCCTAACTGGTTCAATATACCTCATCCTCTCCTCCATCCAACCTTAACCAAAGCTTCCTTATCTTGACAGGGTTTGGAGCTGCGTCTGGATGATTGCTAGTCAGCTGTCTTTGATTTTCTGTTTCAACTTTTTCCTTATCATCACTGTCTTCTTATGTCACAGTATAATTATTTAGGTGCTCCTGAAAGTGTTCTTTCCATTTTTCCATAATGTCATCTGGTTTTGTAAGTATGACTCCGTCTTTACTCTTAATGGATTTTAGAGGACAGTCTAGATTTGTGTCCTTACACATGTTCTTCGTTACTTTGTAAAACAGTTTTTGATTTTCCTGAGCATTCTGTTCTAGAAAGTTGCCAAATTCATGCCAAGCCAATTGCTTTGAGACTCTTACTACCTGCTTGACCTTTGGTCTTTGTTCTTTGTAAGCATCGTAGGGCTGTTGGGTTTTTTTAGCCGATAATTTTTCCACAACTCTGTTTTTTTTCTCACTTCCTCTTTAATTTCGCCCCTCCATCAACGTATTACCTTTTTCCTCCTTCCACTTATATTAGAGACGGTTTCGCACACATCTCATACCGCTGTCAGAACGGTGGTTTTAAAGTTTTGCCATGCCTTTTCCAGATCTACTTCTTCATTCCAACCTGCCAACTCCATAGACTTTTTCCCTAGCTTCTAAAAAAGCAATGCGACCTCGGAGTTCTTTAGTTTATATAAGCAGATTTCCCTCTTTAGGCGAGTCCTCTTCTTTCTTATTTTACCAGTCTCAGTGTCACTTTAGTTCTAGTAAGAACGACAAAATTGTGATCTGCTTCTTTCATTACTCGAGTGTCCCCGACGAGGTTAAATGAACTACGGTGCACTGTAATACAGTTGATTGTTGATTTTTGTTCCTAACAGGTTTCACACTAGTTTACTGGTGTATCATCTTATGGGAAAACATGGAGTTCAGAAAGACTAGGTCATTCTCCAAAAAGAATTAAAGCAATCGTTTCCGTTATTGTTTCTGGCTGGTTCTCCGTATCCAACAAGCACTCTGCCATAACCTGTAGAGCCACATCCTTCCATTTAAATCGCCCATAACAATAACTCTGTTGTGAATGCTTTCATAAACTCTTTGAAGTTGTTCATGGAAAGAATCCTTTACCTCTGCTGTTGCGTCCTTATCAGGGCCGTATAGTACAATGAAAATTAATTTCGTGTTTGGTCTTTCTTCAATTTCGGTCTCTAAACGAGCAACCTCTCACAAGATCTGCTTGGTCCTTATAAATGAGACAAGCAGCACCAGTCTGAGCCCTTTCTCTCCTTGCCACCCCACAGTATATAAGGATTGCATCGGTCTGTATTCTTTCGCAGCCTTGGTCTTTTTTCTGTCTTTTTGCACTCCAACATTTTCTATTTCGTCCACCAACTCCACCTCCTTTTCGTTAATACTCCTAGCATTCCATGTTCCATACTTGAAAGTTCCGTATCCGCACCAGTACGTTGTTCGTTTGATCAGTCCTGGTTTTCATTTTTGTATTCTTTTAATTGGTTAATGTTTTTGGTGTATGAGGGATTGGCCCATAGCACTCGAGTTTGCTAGAAAGGTTTTTCTCTACATCATGATGTTCGTAGTCATTACTTCTTAAGGTGAGGACACTCTGTTTCTCCAATTAGGTTGCAGAGGGGACCCCGCCTTATTGATCATCCGGACTTGAGACTGGTAATGGTGGAGTTTACTTCACGCTATTATACCAAATTGAAAACGAACACAGTAATCGCATCTGAAAGCATTTTAAAATTTCATATAGGAGACAAATTCTCGTCGTCTATTATGTACTTGAGACCTATAACAACGTTCTTTACAAAGTAGAAATAATACTTCTTTAAAACGCACACAATTTAAGAAAAATTGCTTTAGGGTTTACACAAAGGAAATTGAGAGTTTTTCCCATTTTGGTCCTTTGAAGATAATATGTTAATACATATTTGCAATGTTGTCGATGTTTGACTTCTATTTTTTAAATGTAGGTGGTTGTGGAAGCTCAAACAGCAAGAGGTTGAATCATGATCAACTGCTAGATTTATTGAGCCAATACTATAGTGTGACAACACATAAGAACGGAACCTTCATCATCATGTTCATTGTTGATTCGACGAAGGATATAGTGGCATTAGAAGCTTTTGAAACTTTTCTTTAGCTCGGTGGTTAGATTAATAGATGGAGCTAAACGCTGTGTTTAGAACTTTAGATAGAGAGAAATTTATTTGTCAGTTGTCCAAAGGTGTGATGATTGCGGCGATGGAGCTGTGTCAACGGTTAGAACTGAATCTTCTGGAAACAATGGTGCTGGTCGATAGAGGTTCAGTTGATGACAAAAGCCTGGCCTACGTAATAAGGATGGTGTTCCAGTAAAAGCCAACGGTAGTGTTGATGGTTTTGCAGTTGGAACGTCAATGAATGAAACAAGTTAATTGCGAACGGTTTGCAATCATGCTAGTTGTTGAGTTATGATTGTTAGTGGTGTTGATGACGCAGAACAGAACAGACTTAATAACTTTTCAATAATGAGTTGTGGCTGTTATTTGTTAAAGAATAATTTTACTGAATATAAGAAATGGTTGTTGATGGTAAAAATCAGTTTTTACTACTGATAGTTATGATGGCTATCAAATCTGCGGAATCCCATGCACAAACGGCAACTTGAGGTGGAGTGGTCGCAGCCTACAGCAAGAGTCCAGACTTTGGAAATGCCGACCGATCTGAATGAAGTTAAGAAATTGCTGCAGTCGGACGTATTACAAACCAAGGCTCCCCCTTCCTCGATTGGATGGCTTAACGATCCGGATGGAAATGGGAACGCCTGTGATCCGAAGGTCTCAAACCCTTACTTGTGTTAGTATGGCCACCTCTGATTTGCATTTTTAATTTGGCCAATGTATCATTTCACCACTACGGTGGTAACAGTCTTCACAGTGCGAAATCGCTGAACGAAATAGGCCACTGTTTTCTACATATGTCGTAAACACATGTTTTTTAATTACGATGGAACCTAGTTTCGTATCTTGATGTCATATACATATCCCATTGTACGGACTGCTATTAATGGCTACGGGCTCATCAGCCTTCTTGAATCTGACCATACGGAGATGCACGTATTCGTTCGTGTTAGTGCCCGCGGTGATGTCCATAAAGAAGTATTTTAAACACGCAAACATTGCTTACTACGTCGTTAGTTTTCGAACTATCAAGATACTCGCCAGAAGCCTAAATTTTATTATAACATTCTAAGTATAATAGTTCCTATCAGATAATAGCAGATGCACAGAATAAATTATTGTGTTCGAGCTCGAAGAAGGTTCCTTTCAAGAAATCGAAGATCAATTTAACTCTTCAATGGTGAAATGCTCATTATAATCATTGGAGTCGTTTGTTGTGCAATGTAGTGATTTTAGCCGAAGTGTAATTTTCGAAATGTTTTCAGTGTTGACTGGATAGATAAGAAACATTAAAGTTTTATATTCAGTTCGCGGTCCTTCAACAATATGAGATATTGAAAATTATAAGATTGGCGTTGTCTTATTACAGCCAATCTTCTCCAAATCAGTACAGCTGACCATTTGCTGTACAAATTAGCAAAAATTAGCTAAAATAAAATCAATACTTAACACACCTGCTCAAAGAAAAAAAACTTGCTTGTTAATTTTAATAAGAAGATTGATATTTTAATGCGCATCTCAATATACTTAGCTCCCTTTTTATCCCAAATTCTGAACATTTTTTCAATATTTTTGCAACTTCAGTGAACTTTTTCAACAAGGTGTTGAAAGAAAAAAATTTGTTTGCACGATAATTGTATCAATGTTTTTTATAAAGATAGTAATCAAAAAGAACAGAAAGACCATACTTTCTGTAAAGTTCCACTTATTAATATTAAAAAATAACAGTGTTAGAAATTTTTAAATTTGACAGTTTAGAAAACAGATTTCTCGTGGCAAACCATGAAATTTTTAGTAACAGCGATAAGCTGCTCTTAAAACAAATGAATATATTGACAGTTATTTTTCTAGAAAAAAGAATGTGCCTTCGCTTGCTAGGACAAATGAATGGATATTGGATTTTTCTAATTATCAAGCCTTTAGGTTACAGGATATAGAAGGCACTCTAACAGATTATGAGGGTCGCCAAGAACCTTTTGAAAGCTTGTAAGAATTACATGACAAAATCAAAGAAGCGCCACAGAAATGTTTTAAAATGTAATTAGAAGATTTATCCTACAGTTTAAATCCAGATTAAGGAGTCTTACGCATGGCAGGCCAATCCAAAACATTTACGATATGTTAAGTTTACATTTACGTCTAGCTTTACGCTGGTTATTAGAAATTGAACTCAAAATAAGTATTAGCAATGTTCTTTTAAGCAGAGTTACACAACTTTTTTGGGCTTTGTAGTTGGGTCCTGTCTTGGTTGAAAACTTTTAGTGGCACCTGCAACTCTATGGCAAGACAAATTTCCAGGCGATCTTGCAGAAAAGATTTTGCCCAGAATCATCTTTAAATTTTGTTTAGAAAACAGATTGATTAAGTATTTTCGTTGTTTTTGTTCGCAGCACAGACTCAGAACATACAGAATGTGTTCCGTGAGCTCCAAGATTAATTAATTTAATTTAGGCTCAGTTTGGCAAATCCCAAAGCTTATCATTATTCACGACGTTTATAAAATCGAAACTCAAATTCGGATCGGGCCGATCCTCAGTTTAAGGTCGTTTGAATCTCGCGGGCCATTGGGCCTTTTGGATTTCTCGGCCCTTCAGGTTTATTGAGTCTATCGGGCCGTTTGGATCTGTCAAGTCTGTCAGGCCATACGGGCTGTCCGGCAGAATAATCTAATCTGCTTATTTTATTGTAAACATTATAGCATTTCTCACTTAGCAACACACTGCATACATGTTATGACAGTCAACATTATTTTTGTATCAGAATTGCATGCAGTTTAAGATTGTTAATAAAAATTGAGTAAATGACTGAATATAGTTGATTCGTTATTTAAAAATACTAAAAATAGACCTACAGGTCTATGTTTTTTGCGGTTTCACCAACTTTTTATTATAAAGTAATTGTTTCGTTTGAAAGTAGTCAACTAATCCCATTTTTAATTACAATAATAAATCGTTAGGAGTTATAGTTTATTTACAAGCTCGTCAAAGTTATATTTTATGGAGTAGTGCAGTCTTAAGAGATTAGGTAATTGAAGTATCGTCAAATTCATTGCTCATTTGTGCCTTTTTAAAAATACGTAATAATGCATGAAAGTAGACATGATTCATTTGGGACATTACTTTTCTGCATAATATAGGATCATAACTAAGTGTCGTAATAATGACTAAATAGTCTTAGTCACTCATTTCAACAAATAGACGCAATGCCGTAGCTGGAGGGCGGGCAGTGCGTGTATAACACGCGGGCGCCACTTATAAGGGGCGAAAATTTAATGAAATCACATTTATAATTTTTCCAGGTTAAAATTTTTTTCTGTTTCTCTACATCAGTTTTCAAATCTAATGTAAGCAACCTAAATTTACAACCTTTATCAGAAACAAGCTGGGAAAGTAGAATAAAAGCGATCAATCCCTTGTATCATCAAATAGATGAAGTATATGATAGCCTAGAACAGATCGCTAATGATGGAAACAGGGATGAAAATACTGGACATCTGGCCCAGTATTGAGCAGTTACAATTAAATTGTTTAAATTTGCATGCTCCTTAACCATTCGGCACGATATCTTAATAAAAGTCAATATTGTAAGTAAACTACTTCAGAATGCTCAGGTTAATATTCAGGAGTCAGTAACCGCACTAAGAAACTTAAATTCTTATATCACTCAACAGAGAAGCGATAACAGTTTTGAAAATTTTGTCAAAAAAGCCAGAGAGTTAGGCAACGAATTGGAAGTGGAATGCGAATACCAAAAATCAATTTGGTGCGTCGTAGAACGAAAAAATGTTTTTTCTAATACGAAACATCTGATGAATCAAGCACCCTAGATCCAAAACAGTATTTTAAAGTTAAATTTGATTTTCAAATTTTGGATTCAGTGAACACATCAATACAAGAAAGATTTCAACTTCTGGGAAATCATGAAGATGCATTTGGTTTCTTGTGTAAAATGTAGTGCATTACTGATGAAGAATTTGCGAAAGTTTTGTGCTGATCTCGATCTGAAATTGAGTGATAAAGAAAGGAAAGAAAAAGATGTAAAAGGCATTGAGTTATATCGTACGACGAAATCGTTGCTTTAAAAACATTAACTGGTTGCAACCAAAATCCTAAAGATGTTTTAGAGTATTATATAACACAACAAAATATTAATTCGGTGTTTTCGAATCTTACAATAGCTTTTAAGATCCTTCTATCTCTTCCAGTATCTGTAGCCGCAGCAGAAAGATTATTTTCAAAATTGAAATTTATTATGAATTATTTAAGAAGTACAATGCATCAAGACCAATTGTCAAGTCTTGCACTTTTATCTGTTGAAAGTGCTCTTTCTGAGATTTTAAATGTGGAAGAGATAGTTGATCAGTTTGCTGATGCAAAAGTGAGGCGGTAACTTTGTAAAGTTAAAGCGTTCTTTTACTTTTTCAAAGAAAGTAGTGAAAACAGTAAGTATTTACATTATATAGGTGTAGAATTGGTTCATCAATCATACGAATTTAACAATGAATATTTAACGTAGTAACTAAATACCCAATTATGTGCTTTCCTAATTATTTTAGAGCGAAAGTGTAAATTGGGTTTTTGTAGACAATAGAAAACTTAGTGCACCTGTACAAGTGTACATGTTATTTGTGTTATTTTCATTTTTTCGATACTGGGGAAAAATTAAAACAGTAATTTTTGCAAACTCCTTATGATGCGTAAAGCAATTCTACATCCTGTATACTAAAGTTTCGCAAATATCTCCGATTAAATATCTTCCAAAAAGAAGCGAATACATGGGGGGCGGGGAGCACCAAGATATGTTTCATCACGCAGGCGCTTCAACCTTCAGCTACGGGTCTGGGTAGACGCAAGAAAACCAAACAGTTACGTTTAAATAATTTTGCTGATGAACTGACATACACAACTCAGATGAGTTTACGCTTTTCCGGAAAACTCCAAGCTGCGAAACTAATGAAAGAAACCACTTCAACAAATATAGTAGAGCAGTGGTAGAGGTAGAGAAGCAAAAAATGTCCATTTTGGATAGAGAAGAGGCTCTTACTGCAAGTGTTACTCATATTGAAGTGGAGTTGCAGGTACTTGTAGACCACACAACAAACCGCTTAATATGGGAACAAAAAAAGTTTTTTCTGGTCTTACACACGATCAGCAGAATAATTTAAATTTAATAATTTATAAATAAGGTTTTCACTGCAGCTCGGGTTTAAACCCATACAAAAGATTTGATGCAAGTGATGCCACTGACTCAAGTGCTTTTCTCTTTTCCCTAGTTGCATTACGTCTTATAAATGGAGATCCCGATTTAGGAGGAAGCACTATCTTGTGGCAAAACCCTCGACTGCAGGTCCATAAGAATGCAGTTTCGATAAAAAGATACGGAAGTTTCAAAACTGAAAAAAGATTACATAACTATTTTCCAGCCAGCACCCATTTCCCTGGACAATACAAATATACTTGTGAAAATTTGCAGTGCTTTAACCGATACTAAAACGATCCAGAAATGCTACCTATGTGATGCTACATCAAAGCAATTCAGCTCAATAGATAAAATGCCCAACCTAGAAGTTGAAAGTTCCCACTCGCAATTTGGACTTTCTATATTACCTGGCTGGATCCTGTGCTTTGAATGCCTCTTCCACATTTCCTTCCAACAAAGTCATGGCTGGCACGTGATGCAGAATCAAAAACGTTAGTATCTAAAAA
>VTPC01002660.1:10538-34789 GCA_011009095.1 Ignelater luminosus | reverse complement strand
GAGTTTCAGGATATTTCGTTAGAAGAATTCTACACTTTAGAAATTTTAATGAGAGATAGTTTAAACTTTTTTAAATAATAATTTCATAACTTTATGAAATGTAATAATGTGTGTAACATTCTCCTTTATATTTACCTATTTTTTATAATTTATAAAAATTGTTTCTTAATAATTAAGGAAATCTTTCATAACTGAATGAAACAAAAAAGATTCCAAAGGAAATCGTGAAAAGCTTTATAGTATAGGAAGTGTGAATGAGATGACATTCAAATTTAAAACTACTTTTAATAAAACCTTGAATAAGTTTAAAATATGATGCTATTAAAATGGGAGGATCTATTTTGTATTAATTTTATGTAGTAGTTCTTTTTTTATGTTCAAGGTTGATTATTATAGACCAAATAATCGAAAGAAAAATAACGGGTCACCTTAATTTCCATAATTCTGTAATTAAGTCGATGCTAAATTTGCGTACTCCTTAATAAGTTTATCGTCTTTTATGCTAATTGAAAATAAAATTTCAATGAATCACCTCGTTTTTACATAAGAAAATCAAAACGCGTGAGTAGATACAGAATATTGACTTTTAACAATAAGTTTCACACTAAAAAATAATTCTCTTCGGTTATAGTAAACACAAAAAGTGAAAGTATCACATTGTGTTTCCACGATCTTCTGTATAGTAATCATTGTTATTATTGATGATACGGATGAATGAATCCATGTATCAAAGTTTTTATTCTTAAATTAGAAATAATTCCTTTTTTTAACTTAACATTCATAAAACAATCAAGTTGTATATTTACTTATCTAGAACTTTTCATAAATTGTTATAAAAAACTAAAATATTTTTCAAATTCCCTTTACTTCATTTCACAACGCGGATTTCAATTTCTCAACAAACAGGTCGGCAGGTGAACGCATAAACAAATTTTTATTTATTATTCTCCACTTGCACTTAATTTCCATACATTAAAGCTTGTATTACAAAACTTCCTTGTCGTACTTCCTGCCGAAAACTATCCTGATTACCATCAGATACAAGATAACACAATAAAATCTGAATCCAGCGGTTCTCTAAGGGAGTGTAGTTCCAGGGTCGCATTTACCAAGGTTGTTGGGGAGGTATAAAACTCTCGGAGCGCCAGGGCAGGGTCAGTTACAGTTTGCCTTCTTGGTAGACCGTCAAGCCGCTGAACAACATGTATAGAATTGTGAGTATCTTCAATCATGAATAAAACAAAAAAATCGTGTTCAATTAATTAATTAAATGTTTAATTAATAAGTGACGATTTTCAAAAAAAGTGCGCTTTTTGAGGATGTGTAAATTTAGTGTCATAAAGTGTAGCAGTGAAAATTAAAACGAACTAAATTAAACTAAATTTTTTATTTTTCAGTTGGCCTTATTTGTTCTCGTGGGTGCCACATTGGGGCAACAACAATATGGAGACCCACGACATGCGGCAATTCTTAGCGAACAAAGGTACTTGAGTGGAGATGGTTCATTTGGTGCACAATATACTCAGGAAGATGGAGTTCAATTTAAAGAAGAAAGTCTTCCAGACGGTAGCAGACGCGGTAGTTACTCCTACGTAGACCCGTCCGGTCAAAAGAGAACCGTCAGTTACACGGCAGGCAAACACGGATTCCACGCTGAAGGAGATCACATCCCTCAGGCTCCACCAACTGTGTTACCTCAAGCACCACAGCCCCAATATACACCTCTTCCTCAATACAATCCACCACCACAACAACAATACAACCCACCACAACAGCACCATCAACCACAATACAACCCACCACAACAACAATACAACCCACCACAACAACAATACAACCCTCCACCTCAACAGTACCAACAACCAACTTACGAACCTCCAAATTACTATCAACAAACTACTCCAGCCCCACACAGATTCTATCCTCCAGGCAAATTGTCGCTCAATAGGTCGCCAGATGGTTTTAGTTATACCTTCAATAAAGTGTGATTTATTTAAGTTTTCCTAATTTTTTATAGTTAAGAATTTATGTAACTAAAATATTATTAATAAATTTTTTTGTTAGAAAAAGAAAGATTTTTACCCTCTTACACGGAAACAAAGAGCAGATGAAAGTGCATTTTATAAATGGCAACCTTGAGTGCACTATGCTCCCACTATATCACCATTTATATCGATACTGCAATATGTTACTGGTCTTATTTCCGTGTTGTTTAATGAGCCGATAAAAATTTCTCATAATGATCACAAAAATCTAGAAAATTAAAAGATGAATTCGTTAATGTCCAAAAAAAGATTTAAAAAGTAAAACAGTTTAAATTAATCTACATAATATTAATAGCTGATCACAATAGGTGTGTAAAAGTTGTCTTTTTTTAAGACGAATTTTGATCTTGAACCTGTGCTGATCAAGATCACGTAAGGGTGTGGCTTTCCAGAACGACATTTTAAAACAAGTTCAAATTAAAATATGTAATTCCGTAAGAAAATGTCAGACATGAAATGCATGTCATGCTAATCAAAAAAGGTAGAAAATAGTATAAAAATGAACCAACCAAATTAGGTTAAGTTAATAGGTATGTACCACAGCATTTCCTTATAATATTTAGAGTTGTTTTTAGATTCAGGTGTGATATATGATGTAAATTTAAACGTAACTGAATCAGAAGAAAAAATGAATTTTAATTAGATTCTAGGAGACTTTCAGCTTTCATTAGTTGACTTTATGCTATACTTAGCAACAAAGGTAATTTTTATAAAGACACGTGTAAGGTGGTAATTGTAAATGTGTTATTGTGATTGAAATATTCACATTTTTTATTTTAACTATTTTTAGTATGATTCACGTGTTTACTATAAGTAATTATGTCTGCGTTTAAGCAGTATACAGGGTGACTTTTAACTTAAAGGTGGAAATTTCATGACTTATTTTACGAAGACTATGAAAAAAGTTATCATAAGCTTTCCCTTAAAAAGTAAAGAAATCATGATAGCAGAGAAAAACTTAAAGAAACAGATTTGTGTTTTCTTTTCACAACTCTTACTGATTTCTACAGCGCTGAAATTGAGATTTGAATAAGAATGGCTTTCCTTTATCATTCAAGGTGTCCCTTAAAAATAACCCAATTTAACAACATCCTAAAGTTCACCGTTTACGAGATACAGGGTGTTAAAGTTTTCTCTAATATTTCAAGAACAAGATGAGATATCCGGATGAAATTTTATACATGCCTAGGAATGTCTACTATTTTACGTAGTTTCGTGTCTAATATTCTTGTCAGAGGCGGTGAAATAGAGACAGGCTAGCTCTTTACCCTAAAGAAAATTGTTGTAACACTGAAACATTAAAAATTCTTGGATTTTTGAAATTACTAATTGCACTCTTGCATCTTTTCCGTAGAATGCGACCTATAGTAAGACCATACGTTATCGTAAAAACAACATGCAATTATTTGCATCAAAGTTCTCTACAGAAACTAAACCTACTTTGCCGTGTTACTCTTTTCCCTAAAGTGCACCCTTTCGGTACAGAAGATGTCAAAATTTCTTATTTTTAATTGAACTTGACTTCATCGGTTACTCTCTCACAGTTTTTCTTAAACAGTGAAATGTTCTTGGCCCTCTTACGTATTTTCAAGAGTTTTCGATTGCTCAATGTTTCATTGGCCTCAGTTCAGGACAGTTGGAAGAGTTGAACTTCTTCGAGACTAAGTTCAAGTTGTTGTCATTCAACTATTTGACCGTATCACTACTGCAATGATATGACTAAGCATAAGAATTATATTAAAGTGGCGCGCCTCAACTTCTGCGTGGTCAGGAGCGAATACGTCATCGAAGCTATCTGTCACGGTTAAACACCGTGCTATAACCTCCTCGAGCGGCTAAGAGCCAGGAATACGCCTATTTTCCTCACCACAGGTTAAACCATGAGCGATGAAGAATTGGAAACGGCAAACGTCAACGATGTCGGCGACACAGAAGATACCACCTAGACAAATAAAATTCTTACTATACTCAGAGCCATGGAGAGCCACATAAACTGCAAAAACCTCAGAGATTCTAACGATAACAAAAAGACACTTAAAACCTAACTGTCACAAATCACCACCAAGCTAGTAAAAACAGACATTGATATTTTGTAAAACAGAATACTAGAGAAAGATATAGCCTGATCAAAAATATTGGAACAACCCAGAACAGAGTCGCTTACGCTGGTACTCTACAAAAAGTCCTGGCACCACCACAACGGTTGCAAAAAGAACAAACCAAATACAAGATTGTTATCGGACCTGTACAAAAAAATGTCAATATACAAACAAGTGACGATATTGAAGTGGAGTTCATTAAAGCAGTTGACACAAGAAAGCACTCCTTGAGGGTGGATCTGGACATCAAATCAAGAAATAAAACAATTACCCTTGAATCAAACGATAAAGATATCAAGAAATTAATTGCAAGCAGCGATCTCAAAAACGCAGATCTTGAAGAAAAAAGCCAAACCAAAGATAAACCCCAATATGCTAGTTAAATATAAGAAAAAAAAGTTAAAGTAAGTTCTCAGGGCACAAAATCTAAACAAATGCAAACACGGGGATGATAACAACTATGAGGTCCTCTTTAAATTTGGCAAACAAAACCAGCTTAGAGTGCATTGGGCCATTGAAACCTCTCCGCAGTTGTTTAACAAAAACAGTTCAGTTAAAGATTATCTAAGAATTAGAAGGTACTACAAATGCCAAAAGTACGGGAATTTGGGCCAAAATTGTCAGCGCAAAATCATCTGCGGAAAATGTGCCGAGTTACATATCATAAGAATCTGCTTACTGACTACGAGACCTATATATTAACGGCCAGAGCGCTACGAGCAGAAAGTCAAACCATATTGTAGCCTCGTCGACTTGCTCCGCATAGGCAAAGAAGCTAAATATTCTAGCTGAGAATATTAATTACGGCTAGCTACCGCATAGTGACGTTTTAACTAAAAGAGACTCTTAGAATCCATCTCAAACTGGATCTAGCTCTGCTCCAAGACATAAATAAACAAGCTTGAGAGAAACTTACAAATTCCTGATGGCAAAAAGACCTAAACTAATCCAAGCAGCCATCATTTTTGTCGACCCTAACATAGACGTATGTACATATTAACTGCGGCGAGCATCCAGTTAAGAAAGTCGTCACTTCGTCTGGTAAGCATCTACTGCCCACCAAGTCATATCATCCAGCTACACCTTGATGCTCTCGGTATCAGCACGAGACATACAAACACACAAAAATCAAGTGACTTCAACGTCAAAGCAGCAGCAAAGCGCAGCGCCACAACAAACAAATAAGGAGAGATAGTGCTAGAGTTCCTTATGAGGAAAGACTTAACTGTTTTAAATGAGCTTGAGAATTCGTTGAGGTTTCGCTCCCCAAACGAGAAGAGCTATATAGATTTAATTTTGGCCAACGAGACGATTAACAGATGACCCAAAACTGGAAAGTGCGCAAAAACAAACTTGAGAGTAACCACAACGTCATTCTCTGCGAAGTTCTCCTTAGTAAACAAAAAACTGCTACGCCAATACCAAAATGTATAACCTTACAAATATCAGCCTTAGTCTCACAAACAGAAGAAATGCTAAGAAACCTGTCTGCTTTGGGAACCTACCATAGCACATATCGATCACGGAATCAATTTTCTGACTAGATATCTCCAAAGATTTATAGAAGAGGTGTCTACTGCGCAAAAGAAAGAAACCACACTGGTGAAATGATACGCATGATCGTGAACAAAAGAAACTTTAACAAAGCCACCACCAAGCCCAGCAAGCAGTGGGCACAAATTGTCAGGATATACTGCCTGAAAAATATCAAATGGCTAAAGGCCGTTTTATCACTAACAAGACAGAAATCTGTAAAACACAAACTAGAAATACACCTCTGGGGGACGATATACAAAATGGCAACATCCAAATTAAGAATCAATATAGTACAGACCACAATCTAAACTGAAGATGATTACATAGGTTCCCCGACGACGATGAAAGCTGGATCGTCAGGTCTAGTAAAGGCTAAGGCAACCCGCAAGTGCAACTGAAGGCCTGCCAGACACAGATTGAAAAATCACAGAAGACGACACCAGCTTGAACTTCAACAACTCATCTTAAACAGAGTTACTTTTGCAAAGGCAGTCAAGATACTCGAGAACTTCGAGACCCTAGACCATAAAGATACCAAGAATTGTCCTGAAGATATGCCCTGTTAACAAAAAATACAAATGGTATAAGCGCAAGTTCCTGGTATAGCAGAAATTGTAGAGGAAATGATGCAAAAAGTGTAAAAACCCACTAACAACAAAGACGGTGTAGGCGACAAACATGCCTTAAACCGGTCATCAAAACTCAAAATTAAGAAAACGAACCTGAGCAAAAACTTAAATGTGAGCTAGTACGTATAATGTAAATATAATCACTTTGACCATTCACGCTCCTACACTAGCTTGTCAAAATTTTTGGACACATCAACAGGAAGAGAATAATAGCCGAGGTTATAGAAGATGCCTTGCCTCACCCTAACCAATTTTAATTTTAAAAAGACAAGTTCTCTTCGTAGGCGTAAGCGGAGCATTTGATACGATACGATTTGCCATGTCAACAATATAAAGCTCCTAACCAAATTAATACAAATCATTGAAAACTATCTTACAGATCGATCAATTCTATAAAAGACACCAAATAAGATGGTGACAAAGAACATTTTCAGAGGATGCCCGAAGGGCTTAATATTGTAGACAAGTTTATGGAACTTTACCGTGGGTGCCTTCTTACATCGGTAAATTAAAAACTGCAATACTGTCGCCTACGCGGACGACACTATAACAGTTATTGGGGCTGATAACCGCAAAAACCTAAATCACAGAGTAGCAGTAGTCACCAACACCCTCGAAGACTGAACATAGAACAAAAATTAAAAGATTGTATGAATGGTCATCAACGGAAACATGAGACGTAATCCCAGTTTGCTCATAAACTGCCAAGTAATGGCAAAAGTAACTACGATGAGATATCTAGACCAGAAACTTCAGTTTAATCACCACCAAGGCAAAGAATGTCTGCAAGGTTTAAGGCAGCAAGTCAGAAGAAAGACCGTGTCATTATACCAATCGTAGGTATGAAATCACAGTCTTGGGCCCCCGACCAGACAACTCAAGAAACAAAAAGGTCTTATGCAACTTGATCTAGCAATGCGTACCATCACAGAGGTGTACAGCTCGGTGTCTGCCGAAGCAGCCTCTCGCCAAATATCTTTCTTTCCACCTAATACTCGAAGAAGAACTCGCTCTGACCCAATAGTCACAAGAAAATATTACTCTTTTCTTGAAAGATTTCACGCCCAATCTGGTTCCTCCCAAACGTCCTTACCACATCGCACAAGACTGTTGACCTATCCTCAGCCCAGTGGCGGCTCATGAGTTTCGAAACAGGTGAAGTGTTTTGCATTGAAATCTTAGAAATGAACAAAAATTTAACAAGATAAAAGGTGCTTGCCTCATCCCAAAATCAGTAAAATACCTACAACAATGAAAAATTTAACCTTTTGTAGACGAGATCTATTCTTCGATCTTTCAAGGCAGCAAACTTGTTGATGACATCATCATAAAATGGTTGAGTCTTTTTTCAATGGAGATTCTTCCTAAATGTGAAAGGCTTTCTTGCGCCATTGAATTGCGCAAGTATGATTTGATTCTTTTCAGGCGCGAGAAACTTCTTTCTACTGACGAACTTGTTGATGGTATGGTAAGAATCAGACAAAATAATTTATGAGCTTCTTTAAATATTTGTTTATTATCGTGCAACAAAAGCATTACTTTCTGGAGGTTCTTGCTACTATATTGCTGATCAGACTATATAAGGTCTAATTCGTTTTTCAGTCTTTGCATGTCCGTAGTACTAAATAAACTGGAATATATTTGTTTCAAATTATGAAGTTTTTCCGTTGGAGATAATTTAAAATATTCATCAAACTTAGAAACGTCAGCAAGAGAAATGAATAACAATTTATCCATGTCTTGAAATCTAGCGTCTATTTGCATCAAAATGGTATCTAAGATTTCATAAAATAGCAGCTTATAACTTTCGAATATTTGTTCGTCAGACAAGGCACCTCCAACTTGCCTTCTTTGATTAATATGTGTGTTTATCAAAGCTTCATTAAATATTGTCTTACATTCAGTTTCGTTTCTTTTTAACTGAAATTTTCCTTGGATAATCTTAAATGACGTAAAAACTAAAAACACCGTCAAAGCAACTAAAAACCGCAACGTATAACCGATGCGATCCACTGTATCTGAAAGCTGTATACTTATAGTGAATCGCTGTTGGTTTTCTTTAAAAACGCATAGGAAGTCTGTTGTCATGGCAACGCGTCTTTCTTGTTGAAACGTTCGCCTAGAATTTTCATATCGCTTCAACTCAATGTTAACCTTAGTGCAAGTGTCCTTATGCTTTGCGTTCGTGTTGGTCCACAACAGGGGCAGGTAGAACGTCTGTGAGTTGTGTTTTAAGTATCTCATGCTAATTGCATTGTTCTCGTGACTAATTTTATTCAAGATTTTACTATTTTTCACTAAGAAACGAAATTACTTAAGTAATTAAATATTAGAAATTATTGAAAGAAAAAAATAGGTGAATCGGCGCTTCACTTGCTTCACCCCAATAGCCGCCACTGCCTCAGCCACGGTAAGTGTCATTACCGCACAATGGAATTTTAGGTGGCATCTCCATCGTATCTGAAAAGCAGACGACCTATACTGCCAACATTGTCCGTACTAAATTGAAGACGACCCAATCCACCACATTTATGGATGCACAGCTTATCAACGTTAACTTGAACAACTTAACCAGGACAAAGGTACCTTTACAGAGACAATAGAGATGTTCGAGAGCTTTAAGACCACCGACCGTAGGGAGACCAGAAATTGTCCTGAAGATATTGTTCAGGAAAAATACAAATGGTATAGGCGCAAGTGGTGGGTGTCGCAAAGATTGTAGTGGAAATAGTGCGAAAAGTATAAGAACCCACCAACAATAAAAACAGACTGTAGGTGACAAACATGTCTTAGAGCAGGCATCAAAACTTAAAATTAAGAAAACGAACTTGAGCAAAGACTTAGATGTAAGATAATAAGTAATGTAAATAGGATAAGTTTAAGTTGAAATCTGACTTACTAACTATGTAGAAAACGCAGCAAGCTAATATGTGTACAATAGAATGTAGAGGATATCGAAAAACCTCACGCCGTTACATTGAAACGAGTTTTGTAGTACAATAAAGCACCCTTTTTTCTGTAATGAGCTGAGTCTAAATGCTGCGAAAAGAGAACAGATCTTTCGTAGGATTTCACAAACGATTTAATTAGTATGTTCAGAAACTTTTTTTTCTAAACACTTTGATTGATTGTGCCTTTTATGATAAAAGAGTCAGTCAGTTACACACACAAATTAGGAATAGAAGTCGTAGGTCTTGCCGTTCATCATGACACAGTGAAACTCCTTGATCAAGTCGGCGTACAGCTTCTTTGTCCACGGTCAGCCGTTTTTGTCCAGCATCCTGCAATAGAGCCAACTTGACTTAATAGGTTTAAAGGTTTTGTAGCTTTCTTGACCTTCTGGATCGTAAATGGAAGCAGTTCAGCTTCTTGGTCACGTCCAGCACAAAGATGTTAGAGCTTAGGGTGGACTGTAAATTTCCAAATAATATCCATAATGGTCAAAGTAGAATATCTCAACTTTCTGGCGATTGCACGTATTACAAACCCGAACTTTATGTTAGTTACAATGAAGCTCTATCGTTTCGGAGAAATCTATTTTGATAGATAAATTAAAGTGCCAATTAATCATATGCGGGTACACATTTTGGAGCTGTAAGCAAGTTTGAATGTTCGAATTTTTCGGTGTACAGAACAGAGCTGGACAAGACACTGTGGTAAAGTGCTTTAATTACCAGGTACAATAATTGAATACTTAAAGCAACCAATTACCAAATACTCCAAAGACATTAGCTGTCAATTGATGTTTATTAGATGCTCTAGTGTTTATACAAATGTAAAGATTACAGTTAATGCATTAATTTGGTTTACTTCCAAAACGGAGGCAGAACGTGAAGCAGTGCTCGCTCTTCATCTCAAAAAGATAAAAACAGCGCATATTCTCAAAATATTGTCGTGCCTCAAAGCGAACAGAAGCAAACTGTGAACGACTCAAGCAGAATCCTGCACAGTCGGGAAGAAATATTTCCTATAAACGCGGAATCAGTAAATCATTAAATCCATCGAATTGCCCAAAGTGACTGTACTTTCGGGCTTTCAAGAGATAAAGAGTACATGATCTGATGGAGAAGCAGAAAAAGGTTAGGGTGGTAAGATGCAAGTAGCTTATTGTTCTGCATGCCGAATCCGCAATGTTTTTCGATGAAGAAATGTCTCAACAGCAAGAATCATTCAATGGCCAAAATAAGTTTGTGTATGCTGTTAGCTTACAGAAAGCTCCTAGAAACAAGAAACATGTTCATCGCTTGCAGAAAGTGTCCCAGATCATGGTGAACCAGGGTTACTATATCACTTAGATCTTAGAAGGTCATCTAAAGCCAAACATCAAGAAAGTGTTTGAAAAAGACCAATTTCGTCTTTAGCAGGATTCTGTGTGATTCACAGTGGCCTAGCTGTAAAATTCAACACGTCAAATAAATAACCCGCATTGTCCACAGATCTCAACTCGCTTGACTTTTGTATTTGAGGTCATATATTAGGCAAGGTCAACGTTAAAAGGGTTTACAATATTGAGTACTTTAAAGCTCAGTTGTTGAAGATTTGAGACGATATTCCAATAGATGTAGTGCGTGTTGCGTGTGACGCGTTGATTCCGAGAGTGAAACAGGTTGTGCAGAGAGCAGAAGAAAGGATCAAAATTGTTTTTTAAAGTTTAACTGTTATGCAACTGAAAAGACTTTCGAAGCATTCCAAAGCCTACGTTTGTTGCTTTTGAACCATACAAATTTTAGTTTTATTAGAGCACATTTATGTTATTTTTAAATAGTAAACCTTTTTTATACTATCGATACCATGGCCAGTTATTAAACTTCAACGGTTGTAGAATTCCTAAGTATTGAGCGAAAAGAATAATCGAGAAAATTAGATGAATAAAATGCCTAAAATATTATTAAGCTCAGTTTAACAGCAGTTTATTCTTTACGTTGCTTAGCTTCGCCAGACAGCTTTCTTGATCAAAATTAGAGAAAAAAAACTTTAATATTTTAAACTAAATTAAAAATTACTTGATGAGCGCTGATAAGAAGGTGCATTTATATAAAATCTTTAAAACTTTCAGTGCCTACACAAATTCAGGTTTTACAAGTTAACAACTATTGATAGATGTCTATAAGGGCATGTGGTAAATAATTGATAACTTTTAGTGACTTTGTAAATTAAACCATTAATCAGGACTAGTGCCTGACCAAAAATTGTTTCTAGCGATTTCAGCAATACGAAATTGATAGTAAATATAAGGCACCAAGTCAGACCTATGTATGGTGGATAAGGGTGGATCTCGCAACGGATTAACTGGAATATAGCACAATCCTAGGAGCTTGCAGGGTCTTACGGTTCTCAAGACTGCTGGGTATTGTCCGTTACGGCCGACAATAAGCGATCTAAGATTGCATCCTTTATGCGAAGGAGTCGTGTAAACAGAACTCGGTGTATCTAGACTGGAAAGTCAAAAGGACTTCCCAAACTATCAAGTGTTAAAGTCGACCTCTTTGAGTATTTTACTCGTGGAATCTGACATGAGTAATAATAGAGCAGACAGGTTTCCATCACAACAGCGCAGCGATCTCGGTGATTTACAAAGTGATAAAGAAAGGTTGTGACATAGCTCACATTCAAGAATTTTAAAACTTTAAGGGCAAGGTAAGTGATCTTAGCGGGATAGGAGGTGAACCAATTTATAGCGCATGCAAGCTATAGCATGAAATTTACAGAGTGTGCATACCTGTACACAAAGAAATTAAAGTGCTAGCGCTAGCAGATTTATTCTATGGATCTGGCAGCTGCTACAATTAAAACAGTTAACGAAGAAAGACTAAGTAATTTAACAATTGGATCAACCTGCATTCCATATTATGCTAAACGAAATCCACTACTGAGAGATATGGAAAGGCTGACAGGGCTGATGGAATGCATGTTGTTGTCGGATGTGACACTAATAGCTTCATCAAAAACTGATGAGTGTCTGATACATCTGCTTCAGAAAAAAAATGATGGTATACCACAAATCCAGAAAATATAATTGGAAGTCTTTTGGAGTTTCAAAAGCTTCAGAGAGTTATTGATAACATTAAGGACAGATATGGTTTTGAATACTGCCAATTTAGAAGTATTCAAACTTCTCAGTGACATTGGTGTGATAACTTTTTTAATATTTTGTAAATATTTCTAGGAAATTGAGAAAGAATTATTTTGCTTTTCATTCTTCTCACTTTTGACTTAAAATTAAGTATATTATTTCAGTTGCCTTAATATTGACTGACATGTTTAGGAGAGAGGCTGCTATGACCACTTTGTTTCTAATCAAGAATCATGGACCTCATTGATTTTATATCTTACTATTTAGTTTGAGACTTTGACTTTGTATAGTAAGGGTCAGTTTATAGAAGCTGAATTAAAGGTCTCACCTATGTGTTAAATACATTTAATTCATTATGTGTTCTTAATTTATAAATGTACGTAAGGGTAATTTGTTTTCCATTTTTATTTTATTTACAATACATAATAGCATGCTGGAATACCAGGTTTTGAAAGATAATTAAGTGTTTACTAAGATTAATAAACACCATTAATAAATAATTAATTAGTTATTTATTCGCCTGATAATATTCTTTTACTTCTACACAGAAGTATAATAGGTTGCATATCTATAAATGTTGTTTATGAGGTGTTCAGTTTCAAAGAAGAATAAGTCATAGTGTCTTTTCCAGATAATCCTAGAAAACAGTTTTTTAGTTGCTTGTTGGTACAGGTGGGATATTGGGGTACTAAATAAGTAATTATAGAAAGCTTTTGTAAAATCTTTATTGACATTTAAAGAAAGGACTTGTTGTGTTGATGTTACTTTATGAAAAAAGAAACTATGGACTTGTTTCGTTTTGAAAAGTTAACTGTTAGTTGTAATATCTCAGAATCTTTGTGACAATTTATTCAATATCAACAAATAGTATCATAATGTGATCGTTAAAATACCCTAAGAAGCATTTCAGAAGGCAGTAATTAAAAAGTTGAATGATCTTTTACATTTGAAAACAGTGTACCAGGAAGCATTAATAATGCAAATTTTAAATAAAATTATACATAAGACATTCTGAAGTTAATATTACTATTTATAAAGATGATTTATTTTATTAATGGATACAACACGTTAACATTTTCCTAAACATCATTACACAAAGAATACTACAAAAACAACGAACTTAAACAACAATAATTATAATTGATTAAGAGCTAAATAAATCCTGAACTGTGAAAATATCAAAAACTTAAATCTAAATGACTATTTGTACAAATTTCCAATAATAGTATTTAACAGAACTTTTAACAAGGTGTATTAAAATTAACTTACTTACTTACTATTAATTATTAATTTTAAATTTTTGACAAACCTTGCAAAAAATCTTGTGTGGTAATTTAGGGTTGGCTTATAGATATGGTTCTCTTCTCACCGTTAATTTGTTTTAGTTGATAAATATTAAATTCAAATCTTACTGCCAGATCTATAATGTAACAAAGTTTTTTCCTTTCTCCCAACAGCCTGTAGTATCCCAAGCCCCAGGTCCTGACAAATATTTAAATTTCCCTCCCAAATCTAACAGAAAGCTAACCCCAGAATCAATGTGGCCAATCGTGATCGTCAAACCAATTTACCTACCCTACGTTGTGTTTCTAAAATTCCCTAAAACTTGATACACTGGTTACTAACGATAGTGGGGAAGACAGGAAATCAAATAAAACACAGATTATAGTTAAAATAGAACGTTGTATATTGACTGCTAAATTATGTTGTGCAAGCCGAATAAACTTTTACACTGGTTCAGGTATCAGTTCGGAGGAAGAACCAGCAAGAAACCTCCGAAGATTCTTTTAAAACAGACAATACAAATCTTAATGCACAAATATATAAATAAACGGTCCCAACTTGAAACCAACAAGACACAGCAATATTAAATAAAATAATTAAATGTCAAAATAAAAGCAAGCAATATTATGGTACCAACATAACCAATAATAATTAGCAAAAGAAAAATAATTATAAATAAGACAAAACACATCACAAGCGATAAGTTTGCCCAAGTTCATTTCACAAGCACTTGGTGAAATTCAGAGATAAACAAATGACAAAATGAATGTTCGGAACACACAACATAATGCACATTTCAAATTCACTGGTTGCAACATAAATTAAATTAGTCCTGCTCTCTCCATTACTCGGATACGTACTTATAGCACTCATCATCAAACAAAACTGAAGAGTATGTTAGCAAAGACAAAAGGAAGAGACCGTACTCTATTAAAATAGCTCCTTAGCCTCCGGCCGTAGCCAAAAATTGTGAACAGTCTATCATTCCCCGCAATAAATATATAAACAAAAGCACGGAACTATTAAGATAGTGCTTCGTGCCACAAATAGTACATAATAATAACTGCTGCCCAATGGTGGAGAATGCTGCAAGAGAAAACATTTATAACAAATAAACACACAAAACAATGGAGAATGTAGACTGCCACCACGGATGAAAATGTTAAGATATCACCAAGGCAGTTCACACTTTAATAAAGAGAGCCATCGACCAATAAATTCATGTGCATTTTATAATATTTACGGGTGTCCACATCATAGTTGAGCATCAGAACATCCATGTTAACAAATGCTAGTGCATGAAAATAAATCTAATCGTCTTGTATGTTGTTTTGTAATATTTAAAACATCTGAATTCCAAACTAAATTCCATTATTCTTTAAACTTTATCTGTGATCACAAGATAAATGCATACAATGCAAAAGCTTTCTTAATTTCGTTTTACAATTATTGTAACAGAGCAAAATATCGTTAGTGAAATATGATATTAAAAGCATTCAAAATGCCTGCATTTATAACACATAAAACAGTTGAATAAACATTAAAAGTCCTTACATGAGATACATGATTGTTACATAAACACAAAGAAAGCCACGTGGTTTCTTACAAGTAATTTTTAATATCTGTTTAAATCTCGTCTACTTCAGCATAATCACAAATATAAAACAAAAATCAAAATAGGTAATTGAGTTCACTTCACCTTTAAAATGGTATTTTTCAATAAAAATCAACAATGTATTTTACATCAGCCGGAAAATAATTTTTTCAGTCTCCCGGATCCATCTCACCCCTTTGGTAGCCACAACTCAAGAGAGCGCGTGTTTCTCCCTCAACCCCCAGCATCCCTTCCTATCGCCAACCCCCTCCCACTCTTTCCAAACATTTCAAAGATGCAGTGATGGTAACCTATTTTTTTTTCTCTAACGCGCGAAATTTAAATTTTAAACCTGGATATCACAAGCCAAAATTTTAATCCTTGTGTCAGCGTAGGTGAATTCTCGGAATAGTTCTACACCGAGACCCTTGTGAAGAAGAGAACATTATTTCTTTAATTCTTCTTCTTGGAGTATGTTTCGAGCAATTCTAATCTTGTTTTTATTCAAGATGCTACGCAGCACTTCTCTGTCAATATTTAAATGCACTAATCAAAACTGCCTTTCTTTCTCTAAATTTCTTGTGCAGTTAAGGTGCCAGAAGACCTTTACAAAGTACCCACAAAAGTGAGATTTTTATAGCAGCCAATTGAAAAGGACAACTTACGATTATTGTAATTCACAAAATATGCAAATATTTTAAGATTTAAACAAAAAAATTTAAAAATAATCCTAATTACCCTTTAGTAAATATTACACAAACCGTAGTGTTGTAAAAATGCTTTCCACTGAGCACTAAACATTTCTAATCCTTTAAATTTTTTTGGACCATATAAAAGAATTTGGAACTTCGTCTGGAAGTTCAAGAACCTTTTTATTTAACAGCGGAACGAATTAACTTATCAATATCTTCAAGGTACAATTTCCTTAATAAGAGATATTTGAAAATGGTAAGTAAGTAATGACCAAATTTAACAATTAAGCACAGTGATTTGATAGTTTTCAGGTACAGAGAAGATATCGAAATCAATCAACTACTTCTTATTTTTGTCATCAATTGAACGAATTAATCGCTTCTTTTTCAATTTTTAGTTTCACTGACGTTAACTGACCATTTACATTAATTACTAATGTCTCGATGTTTAATTTTAATTTCTGCAAATTGTAATGATGCCATTTCATACAATAAAAATGTAGAATTTGTAGGTCTTCCAATAATGGCGGTTTCATTAGCAAACCCAAAAATGGCAAAAGATAGTAGCTGATCAATCAATTGAAATCCAAACTGTCTTGCTACGTATGAGTTTGAGGTATCTTGAAAAATGTGATCTACTGTCAGGCTATACAGAATTGGAGATAAAGGAGAACCTTGTAATAGGCCACACTTTAATAAAATTAAAAATAAATTAAAAGCTGAAAGTTCTCTTACCGGCCTGGGCGGGATATTTTCACACTGAATTAAAGCAAAGAGTTTCCCTACGGACATGGACAGGCTGTTCTTATACTGAGCCAAAGCTGAAAAATTTCTTGCTGGCCTTTTCTGAACCCAAGTAGAGGATTTTCGTACAGACTCATACGGGCCGTTATAGCCTGGAGCCGATACAGAGAGTTTTCTTACTGGCCCGGGCGATACATTCTTGTACTGAACCAAAGCAAAGGCGTTGGTGGGTTGCGGTACACTCGTAGTACGAGTGATGCGCTCCCCGTGGTTGCCCTTATGCGACGGTGAAGCCGATGGAGAGCTGCAGACTGGACCGACTACTAGCCGATCTGCCGGACCTCCAAGTTTGCAATCAACCATCCTTTCCTATTCTTGACCGCGTGCAACAGCGTTCACCAACCCAACTACCAAATTATATCCACGTTGAAAGGGCATACACCTACAGTGCCCTCTGCTGATGATGATTTAACTTTGACTTGAAGCAAGGGGTTCTCGTACGGACTGGACACGCTATACTCATACTGAGCCGAAGTTGATAGATTTCTTACTAGCCCAGGCTGGATGTTTTCGTATTAAACCAAAACAAAGAGTTTTCGTACGGAGTCGGACGGGCTATTCTCATAATGAATCAAAAACAAGGGTCTCTTTGATGGCCTGGGCGGAATATTTTTGTGTTAAACTGAAGCAGAAGGTGCACTACGGACTGTTCTTATACTGAGCCGATACTAAAAGTGTTCTTACTTGCGCCTGTGGTATATTTACAAACTGAACCGTATTAAAAGGTTCTTGTATGGACGCGGTAGGGCTATTCGAATACCGAGTCAAAGCGAAATGTTTTCTTTCTGACCCAGGATCGATATATTCTTACTAAATCAAAGCAGAGTATTTTTGCAGAAAATTGGACTCGGCTATTTCCACACTGAGCCAAAGAGTAGGGATTTTGTACAGACTCGCATGACCCATCCTCTTACTAGTAGATTTTGAAATTAAGTTTCAAGAAGTTATATTTCCTTCTAACAGGATTTTTGGGCATATGAGCATTTTGTCTTGAAATAAACCATGAGGATTTGCCCGTTCAGTATGTGAAACCGGAGCTTCTAGAATATTGAAGCTAGAAACATTCCACAAACGTAATGTAGATGGATATACGTACTTACAAGAGAAGGGTAAGGTGAGCATATTATTTTGGTTCAAAACCAAGACATAGAGAAGGGGATCCCCTTTGAAGACTAAAACGAACATGGAGGGTCCCATGGAGGGTCCCATCGAGAGCCCCACAAGCCCTTTAAAAGAGAATCAGTACAGAGAGAACTAGGACATCATACTTTAAAAACTAGTATTGTCCTGGGAAAGCTAGTACAGATGGTCAGCTTAGGGAAGGGTCTATCTCTTCCTAAGCTATTACTTTGTAATCTTGTGTTATATCATTACTAGTTTGTTAATTTTCGCTTAAGCCATAATTTATAATATAATCAGGAATTGGGGAAGATCTGTAATGAGTTTTCTATAAAGTTATAAACACAGTGTTTTTGATTATTAAGAGCACAGAATTTTTTGCATGGGAGAAACTTGTTGCGATCAAAGATCGCTTAGGCTTACCATGTCATTGAGACGTAATATAAAAGAGGGAAAGCACGTCATGTACCCTGGGGGTAGTATCTGTCTCTTTCCTATTTACTACATATCTATGTCGGTAGGTGTTGCCGGATATTGACTTTGAAGATAATTAGTCTCTTTCGACAATCATTTACAAAAAGCATGAAAATTAACTTCTAAATCGATTTCACATCTGTTAGAATGTTGTTGATAGCTTTTCTGCGTTGATTGTAATAATCATACCGTATCTTTTCGTATTCATATTGCTCTTTTCGTTTTTAACGATGTTTTGTGTATTTCTTTGAGAATTAGAATGATCTACGTATTTGCGGTTTTGAGATATCATGGTTTTTATTCTTTTTTCTCGTGCTGTAATATTTCCTTGCAGGATGAATAGGTTCAGACAAATAGAATTTTCTTTTGCTCGATTTTCTAGTTTGTGATTAATGTAGTGGTGGTGTGTTAGCATCAAAAATTAATTCTAAACTAGGGCTTGTGTCCTTTAAAAAAATCCTCAGATATTTCCTGAAAGACAAATCTTGTTTTAATAAAATCTACTAATTGATTAACAACCTTGTGCAATCATTAATTAACTGAAGAAATTCTGTCCACACAGTAAAAAGAATTTGCCCTAATAAAACAAAGTAACACGTAACGTAATATTATTCAGTCCTCCTAATGTGGAGCTAAATTAAAGTATGAAATAATCTTTTTCTATCATTTACTAAGCATAACTTTGCAAATATTAGAAATTTGTGATACACCTACCTATCAGATTATTATAATTTACAATTTCTGATTTCTATAAAGAAAATTAAATAATGAATTCCGCATTGTTAACTATTTAATAATGAGCATGTCGTGCAATAATTGAAGACTCTAATGTAATAAAATAACTGAACATGGCATTTGTTTCCTTTTGAAGTCAGCAGATATAAACCTAATCAGTTATTGCATATTATCATTTAGTGGTAAATAAGTCTAAGGATATAATACACATGTGTTAAATAGGTTGCCTATACAGCAGATCTGTTGACTTATTTTTCAGTACCTAAATACAAAATGGAACCTCATAAACATGAACAGTCTAGGGTTGTCTTTTCCTTCAATTGTACTTACAGATTCCAAAAGAATTTTAGACAAATGATGGTTTTATTGTTATATTAAAATATAAAGTTTTACAATATTATTATTTTGAAGGATGAAATGTAATATGGATGTGGATGTGAGTTGTATTACAAACGCTATCAAATTATCTCTTGAATCGTTTCTCTGTTAATTCTATCAGAATTTCATCATTGAAATTAATTTTTATTTGATTGTATTTAACAAAACGATAGGTACATAATATATGTAGCTAAACTGTCTAAGGTAAGTAACATAAAAGTAATATCATTCCAATACCGTCACGATGAAATATAAGACTCTGAAGTGACTTTGATGTATTTAATTGAGTGGTGACGTCTGTAGCGTGCTTTAATTTAAGTTTCAATGCTATTGTCATCATTTTTTTTATAAAGTTTTTTTTTTATAGGAAAAACAAGTTTTTTAAACAAACTTAATAACCTTGGCATAATTCTCTTACAGTACTTTTATTATCAATATTACATAAAAATTGTTTGTTAAGTATATTGGTATCTGAAACTTATACATATGTAAATAATGACCCCCACGTGATAAAAATGATTTTGATAACAAATTATATATTTCAAAAAACCCAGTGAAAATGCAAGCATGATCATGAAATTTAAAATCTCCATTTTCAATCTTGATTATCTCGAAAACTATTCGAAATATCGACATACCGATTATGTGTCTGTAATCAAGAGAAAATTCTAAGTTGATTTCATATATAACATGTCCTTTAAAGTTACGGGAACATAGCAGCAGACCAACAGACGGAAACGAAATTGAACATGAATAGGTACCACATCAACAGATGGTATTAAAGGTGAAGCAGAGCAATCATTATAATCTGCTCTAATGGCAAGACAAATAACCAAATGGGATGAGAAATTATGAACAATTTTATTAGATTTTTGTTCAAGTATAAACGATGATCTTAAGTGCACTTCATCTGAAATTGTATATGGTCAACCACCTGGAAAATTTCTTTTATCTTCTCACTCAGAGTTAACAGAATCAAGAACACTGTTATCAAAATTAAAAACTAATTTTCAAGATTTACAGCCTTGCCCTCCTAAATGAAATGAAAATAGTGCAGAATCATTTCTTCAACAACCATATGAAGGATTGCTTTTATTTATAGGAATAGGAAGTAGTTAGAAGTAATTGTACTGCTAGGACCAATCAATATGGTGATGTTGGTTTTACTGTTACTTCGAGGTATTGTAGGTTATCTTGTTGAATTTAGAACAAAGGGTAGTCGCCTTTCCTGCAAATGATCTTTTATCCCTCTAATTTCCTTCATTGTTAGTTCTGGTCTGACAATCGCGGGATGACACGTTATGGTTTCTGTTAATGTTATTGCAGTTATATCTCTGTTAGAATCTCGTCAACTGTGGTGTAAGAGAAGATCGTTTGGTTCAGGGTGGCATTTAACACTAACTAATCAGTTTTTCCTTTTCTAGCTGTCTATATTCTACTTGGATGATTCTTTCCTACTTAAATGAAAAACTTGTTCCTGGAGTATGTATTGATTTCTTTTGATATTGTTAATTCAGAAATTGAGCGATGGTTACTGTGATTTGCTTTGCTTTTAGGGTTTTGATGATTTGATGACTTCTTAAATTGCTGAACGATATCGTGCTGTATCTTAGTATAGTATAAGTTTTGTAAGTTATAGGTTATGGTGTGTGTTGAGATTCGAAGCATTCTATTAAAAGGCCAATCATCGCCTTTTCCTTCATAAGTGTTAGGTTCAATATAGTGATATAGATAGTTTGCTTATTTCTGTTGTGATCAGGACATCTCTCGATTGTTTTTTCATCTGATAATATCTTCTTGTTATACAGTTCCTCACTCACTCAATTAGTGCGTCCACTAATTGATTTGAAAAAGTTTGATCTTACAGCATTTGTTTTCCCTGAAGCAATTTTCATCGGTTTTCGTCTAGGCTGACACTTTCGTTTAAGTTGTTATAGCGATTTGGCAAATCTGAACGATGATTGTTTCTGTGCGGTCCTTTGTTGTTGCGAGGAAAAAAAGCCGTTGATATGCTTTTGCTGTTGATTTATTTGCAGCTTTGATTGTCACTTAGGTTGGTCTGCCATGATTGATTTGCCACAACATTCGACATGTTTGTTTTCTGTTGCGATGTCCTGTTTGACCTATGCTGTTTGTTTCTCTGGATGCTGTTTTTTCCAACCAGAAAGTTCTTTTCCTCTACTACAAAGGATATCGCTACTTCCAAGGAGCCTGGGTTTTTATAATGTATGCGGTGCCCCAGCTAGCCCATCCTAACTAAGCCTTGCAAATACGTTTGCGGGTGTCAAGTTGTCGAACATCGTTGTTTTTACCGTTTTTGTATTGAGTTCGTTGCTTGTTAATTTGATTTTTGATAACAGTCTGCATCTTTAACTACTTTTCACCTCGAGCAGGTGTCAAGTGGATTAGGCTTTGCATCAGACATGCTTCGTCCCACTTGGCACCGAAGTGATTCTTAAGTAGTTTTTTCAACCCTTTCCACGTCACTAGCAGTTCTCAGTTCTTAATAAGCTGGCGAGGTGGGGCCCTGAATACTGAGCTTACTCTAGAGCAGCTTCAAGATGAAAGTGTTGATCATGACAGTGGACTGTTTATTGTCATCATGTGTTTGCATCTGCGGAGGTAAACACTCTTAGTGTGGTTAATCTTCTCCGTAAATAGAAACCATGCTAGCTAAGTTCGTTAATCTCAATATCTGTAATTATTTGTTGCTTGCTGATTCGTTACTAAAATTTTGTTCCTCGTCGGTTAGGAAGAACTTGTCAAAGACGGACTCAAGAACTGATTTAAGAGTAAAATACAGATACTTACAATGTTAGTAGTGCCACTTTTAGTTATAGAGTCTGAAAGAATTTTTAAATAATGAAATTTTTTTGTCATTTGAAAGTACAAAGTTTTACCATACTTAGGTAGATTAAAGTTAAATGATCCGAATATATACGAGTATATAAGATGCGCTGATCGGTGGCGTTTTCCTGTTGATATGGGATGTGATTGGTACCATAACGAGCATAACCAACGGCTTTTTATAACAATCTGTTTTTAATTTTCTATTTACTTATTATAATTATTATCAATCTTAAAGCGCTTTTAATTTTATATTCCTATGGAAATTGTGCGTTTAACGATTCACAGAATACGGAACATTGCTATTCTACTATTGCTAAATAAGAAATTTGCATTCCTACTTACTACGTTACGTTACATATCCTGCTAATTTAAATATTTTGTTTCATACACTAAGTGCGTCGTTGTTCAATATCATAAATCTCTTACGTTAACCGAACTGTATCGTTCAGAATGGTTGTACGAAAGTAAACAGACAGCAAACTTTCATTTTCTTTGCGTGCTCTAACGCCGATACTATGTGAAAAAAATTCGTTTACTAAATCGGCTCGTGTTCTATGGATGAAGCAGTGCGATACATTTTAAGTATTCACGTCATTAGTCTAACGAAGGTCTTACGATTACCAAATAACGAACGGTAGAACATTTTGCACAATCTTCTCTGTTTAAAGTTAAGTAACACGACTGCTGGCTATAAATCATGACAAATTCGTATTTAGCTTTTAATAAAGTTTAAAAAAATAATAAGCCGGACGTGATTTAGAAAATGCATGTTGATTATAGACGTTTAAAAATCTCAAACTGTTGCAATTCTACTTTCAATACAATAAGCGCCCACCTAGATATTGTAAGGCACAGTCATAATTTTCTAAAATTCAAATTGTACAAGATTATCTACTGGTATGGTACAAATATAATTCGTATGTTAATAAGATAGTATGTGCACATTGTAGTTTTAGTCAATTTTAAAGGAGAAATATTTGCTACAATGAACTAGAAAGTTAGAAATAAGGTGCAGACCCTATTATTAACTCTTTAAGACAAACGTGACTGTTATAGTTATGAACTGAAGGTTAATAACAGTTAGAATGTTAAGGATACGGTTTGTTGGGTAGTAATACGATGAAAATAAACTAAATAGATACTAAATACGCAACTGCAAAAATGTTGAAATGTCTGTTTGTTTACTCTGAATAAAATACGGCTAATTTTAACAATGTTTTTCACGGTATGAAAATTTGCACATGTAAATGAAATAATAAATATTGCACATGGTGTTATGTATTATTATTATTATTATTATTATTATTAAATTACATTGCGAGAATACATCAAAATAATAAGATTTGGTGTCGAGACAATAAATATTAAGTCTTGCGTAGACCTTCTAAAGGTACACGCCCCATGACATACTATTCAAAAGTTTGCTTAGTAGTTTCGTTATCAGATTGAATATCAATGATCTAAAGTGATACATTGCTCGAATGACATAAAGTTCTCTATTGAACAATAGCAAAATCCATTTTATGATCATAAGAAAAAATGCACTTGATGATTCTCAAAGATCAAAATGGAAAATTCAGATAGACGTCAAGTACAGAAACGAAGAGGTGTAGGAAGTTTTCGCCGATTTTAAAAATAGCAGAAGTTATCGCCAAGAAATAAAAATCAAAGAACTGCGCTTTTCAAAATTATTTCGAAAACAAAGGAAGTTAAATCGAATTTCTTTTTAGATTATTATTTAATTATCATAAGTACGTAACTTTATGCCTACTCTACCAATCCCGTGTCTCTTATAATTTCAGAGTGGGCCTCGAATTTAAACAACCCTTGCATTAAGGCTCCACTTCAGTTGCATTTAAATATATGCATATAAATAAAAAGTCGGAAAAAACTAAAGAAAATCGCAGTTGAGAAGTTGAGGTAAATAAATCTATACTCA
>VTPC01002656.1:0-14730 GCA_011009095.1 Ignelater luminosus | reverse complement strand
GTGTATATTGTACTGAAAAATATCTGAAGTGACGCTTTACTACGAAGGTATCGCATAGCTCCAAATGCCCCAATGAACTGCAATACTTTTAATACAAGCTGAATTTAATCTGTTTACTCCAAAGACTCCGCTAACTATAGATACAATTGTTATAACAATAGGTTGCTCCGGAAACTAGAGCCAATAAACGAACTTAGCAAAATTTTTTGTTGCGCCTCATAAGTGACGTCATACTTTTTAAATGTATTGCCACCTTTATCACATTTCAAACCCGACAGGACTGCATTACTTGAATATAGCAATCTTGAGCTACTCCATTGAAGATATTCAAGAAATAGGAAATTCTATTGAAGCAAATCCGCTCGGTATCATCACAGGTGCCATTTAAATAAAGTTCAACTTTACATTTAGCTGGATGTGTAAAGTAAAAAATGAAATTGGAGTTATGCAGGGTGTTTTGACAATTAGTGCACATATTTCCTCGACAAAACTAAACATTTTTTACTATAATACTTTCTTTCCTGAAGTGCACAATTTGCGTGATACAGCGGTGTCAAAGTTTTATTTAAATTAGTTTGTTCTCTCAATACTTCAAAAATGAAATGAAATATAGTAATGAAATTTTCTACATACTTGTTACTCTACGGTGTCTACTATTTTACTTAGTTCTGGTTTTATATCTCTACCAGAGGCATAGAATTGGGGGTGTGCAAGCCCTCTACGCCAAACAAAATTATTACGCCACTGAAAAATCAAAATAAAAAATTTTTAGAATCAGCAATCGATTTGAAACAAAAAATTACTCTTGCGGTGTTTTCGTAGAACGTGTAGTTTTCTAGTAAAATCGGATTTTGTAAAACCTTTCTAATTCGGTGGACTACAGTATAGCAAGATCGTGCGTCATCTCAAAAACAGAATGTAATTATTTCCATCGTATTCCTCGACAAAGTTTAACCGTTTTTGTTCTAAAACTTTTTTCCTTAAAGTGCATCATTTCTGAGATCTAGGGTGTCAAAGTTGAAATAAACAAAAAAGGTTTTTGACATTCTATACTTTGAAGACGGTGTACTTTACGGAAAAAAGGTATTCGACAAAAAAAGACATTTTTTGTCAAGGAATGCAATGTAAATAATTATATCCTGTTTTTGAGATGACGTATAGCCTTGAAATAGGCCGTTGAAAAAATTCAATTTTACTCGGAAAAACGCAGGTGTGACTTTTTGTTTCAATTCGATTGCTGATCTTGAAAGTAGAAAATCTTTTTAATTTTTCAATGGCATAATAGTCTTTCTTAGGGTACATAGAGTGCTAGTCTAGTTTCAATGATAATATCAAACGCAAAACTATGTAGGATAGTAGATACCTTATTTTATTCTTGTAATAGTGAGGACACAAGAAATTTTAAATGAAATTCTGACACCCTGGACAAAAGACTTAATTAAAGCTGCCAAGTATTTGCCTTCATTTTGAAAACACCTTGTAGAAGTATTAGATGGAAATCGGATGTTACCAAGAATCATTGACCAAACAATTGCAATCAGTCAATTAACAGTTTGTGGAGTAATTAGTAAAAATACATTCCATGCACTTATCACGTTATGCTCACACAAAGTTTAAAGAAATGTGAGTATCCTAAGAGATTGAACTTTTGCAGATATTTTCTGAACTGATTGAATCTAATTAATAATCTAATAAATAAAGTAATCTTTAGTGACGAAGCAACATTTAAAAATAATGATGTACTGAATTTATGCATAACTGTAATGTTTACTTAGTATATTTTTGTGTTGATAATTGATATAAATTTATTATTTTGTTATTACAGATTGTTTCCTTAGTTTGGTAGCTATAAATTATAAAACTTTTCAGTTTAGAACATAACCTTGACATGGCATCTACATATTGTCATTCTAAAGTAATAGCCGTCTCTGATAAAGTTATAACTGTATTTCTATAAATTTAATTAAGGATTGACATGGCTCAACGTTATTTATAAATTTGTAAGTTAGGTTTTCTATCTAAATTGTTAAGTGGCGCCATGCATTTTATTTTAAAGATATTCATCTACACTTTTACCACAAAACTGAAGAAAGTAACAAAAATTTGATTGTTGCATAACCACAAGATTGATTTTTAAATTTAAACTATCAATTGCCTAATATTTCAGCTTTAGTTTACACTTATTTATTTTATTGAAAAATGCTTTATAAATTATTAATGAATAATACAGAGAATCTTCCATAAATACGTTGAGTTATGCAACCAACATTACTTAGATACTGTCCATAACAGTGCAAAGTTGTATGATGAGATGACGTATTGCCTTACCCTCAGGCAAAGCCAGGAAGAACCGGAATCGAAACTTGTAGTAAGAGTTTTCTGGGAATCATCTAATATTTTGATAGCATTTATGCACAAGTTACTTCACTTGTTATCGTTGTTTATTAAAATGAAGGTAGAGTTAACAGAGTCTAATTTCAGTGAAAAAGTTTAATATTAAAATGATGAGGAAATCACAAGATACTAAATTATCACCATCATTTGTGCGTGATTACAAACAATTACAAAAAAGTTGTGTAAATAAAACACTTAATGGATTGTGTTTAAATAATTTTTATATACCAGAGGAGATTATTCTTCATATTTTGACCTTTTTAGATCCTAAAGAATTGTTAAAATATTCTTTAGTTTGTCGTAATTGGAATAAATTTATTAAATCACACACTTTATGGTCAACATTGTACGAACGTAAATATCGTGATAAACCTAAACAGTTGCCTTGGTATCTATTTTATTGCCTACTAAGTACTAATTATTTCAATACTAATTTATTAAAAAATGGGAATGGACAAGAGGGATTTAAACATTGGAATACTCTATCCAATGATGGTGATGGATTCATAATTGAAGACCCACCTGAGGGAATCGATCCCTTACCATTAGACCCGCCAGAATTTCAAAATCAAACAAGTTGCTTTGCTGCTTTTCGCGATACATGTCGTAAATTACAGAAAGTGCGATTAGGAAAAAGTAAATTGTTTCGCTATATATTAAACAGTTATAAACCCCACATTTATCTTAGCGAATGGACAGCAGGTAGATACTCCTATGGCTGTATTTATAAGTTACGGTGTAAGCTTGTAAAAAATGGTAAATATAAAAAATGCTTTACCGAACCATGTGCAGTTCACCAGGTCCGTCAATTACGTGATTTAAAATGGAAAAAGGTAAAAACGATAAATCGAATTATGTCTACTATTAAATAAATCTGCTTTTCATATTGGCGCAACAGCACAGTACCTACTTGCTTAACCAGACACTTAATAGAAATGTTTAATTTTAATCTTTGTTTATTTCAGATTGAAATTACCATTACAGAATATCCGGACAATATTAAAAAATTAATTTTTGAACACGAAGGAAGTGGTATTCAACGCTGGAATGGTCATTGTGGTAACAAAATGGCAGGTGGTGTATTGAAATTATTGTTTGATAGTATCGAACCCTTACCAACTGATGAAAATGGTAGACAAATAATCGAAAGGTTTTCCGACGTTGAATACGATACCAATGGCGAAAAAGACATACCAGTAAGCTTTTGCACAACGCCAGGTCACGGCCCCTGTGTGTCCTTCTTTCATGAGATGAAAATTAAAGGTACTACCTGAAATACTTTAAGTACAATACTTAAGAACTGTGAAAGTAAATCGGTACTTGTACTTAAGTTTTAAGTCTCTTATTAATTTACTAGTACTTAATACTGGTATATATAATTTAGTACATTTTACTCGTGATTATCGTGAATATTTTACTTAAATACTTCTTCGTAGGTATTTAAGAACTTAACTTAAGTAAGACAATACCTCAAATCTAAATTGTGAAAATAAGTAGTTGTTTGTACTAAAGTTTCAAGTAGGTATTTAAGTAGTACTGAATATCGAAACTACTTGAAATATTTACACAAGTAAAAAAGTATTTAAAGTCAAGTACCTAAGCACTGTGAGACTAAGTAGACTGGTAGTTCTAGGAATAAAAAAATACTTGAAACTGAGTTTTAAGTAATTTTACTTAAAATCATTAGCTTAAATAGTAAATTTTATGTAAGTACTTGAAAGATTGCCTAGAAGTACTTGTAATATGAACTTTTAAAACTGTAAGTACAAGTATTTAATAAAATAAAATAAATATTTATGTTGGTACTTATACTTGAAATTTGTTTCACAAAATACGTGTAATTAATACTTAAATACTTTTCATAGCTCCTTCCATCACCTTTGAAGAGATATTTGCTGATCTCGATAGTAGTGATTTCAAAGATGATAATTCCGAAGACGATGATCCCATACCTCTATACATGCAATGCATCAATGGTATTTAAAGAAAAACAATAAAAAAATTAAGTAAAAAATTGTATTGGGGACGTTTAAGAGAAAAGCTAAAAGCCTGTTTGTATATGACGGTTCATTCTACTGTTTTTTATAACAGTGTTACTCGCTTATGTTTATTGTTACAATGGTAAATACTTAACTGTTCTTTGGCAAAATTTTTCTTGGAGCTTTTTTATCAAGTTTTTGTTTCTTTACACATAATTCCACAAATTATTTTATTAGTTCTTAAGGATAGTTTAGTTATTTATCTTAATCATATTTTTGATTATATTATATATACTACATAATCAATGATCATATTTATTCATCTTCTGCCGTACTCATAGTCAAATTACACACTATGTGTAACGCCAAATGCTTGTAAAGCGAGAATCACACTTATGCACTTTTTGTGTTTATACTATGTAATTTTTGTGCACTTTTTGATGCGCATCAAGTTGCGAGTCTTATTACTACAACTCTGGTTATTTTGCTAGAAGTATTTGGCGTACCCATAGTTGTTTCTTAAGTTTGCAGTAACTAATCCATCCATTAAATGTATAAGGTACGATTTTTATAGGATTAATAAGTGGTTTATGTGTTTTATTATAATAAACATGATACACGCCTTTAATTATAATTTTTAAAGTTTATGTAATATTTTGTAGGTTATGTACGCCTACTAATTCTCCTTACTGACAACTATAGCGGATATTGGTTAAAATTAAATTCTCTAAAAAGAGATTCTGCAGAACTTGGAGGAGAGTTGCATTGATCTCAAGTAACTTTGAAACTTCAGGGTTAAGTGGGTTTTCATAGTATTACACGCGTTTGGTGATACCCATAGAAGGTAGTTTCATAATATGACTATGAGTACGGCCGATTATGTTTAGTATTCTAGTGTTATTTTAATAAGTTCTATTGGCGAACGTCTAAAGCCAGTGGATTGTGATACAAAGTACCTACACCAAACAAAAAAACGATTGCAAATTGAGTTCAATAACAATTTTTCTCCGCCAGAGGTGTTGCTATTCCATATTCCATATTTTTAATACTAATTGTATCATTCATTATACATCTTTGAAAGAAACTTATGAAATCATATAGTTTGAGTTTTTAGTAAAAACGTTTATGAAATGTTGTTTTTGATATACATGGTGTTGAGAAAAAGTGATACCTAAGTATAGAAGGTAGTGCTTGTTAGAATAAATAAAAAACAGAAAACCTCAAAGTGGTGCTGATAGCTAAGCATTTGACTACTGACCTGAAGGTTGCAAGTAATTCTCTAATGATGTCCTGAGATATTTTATGTAAAAGAAATCTGTAAGAGGATACCATCCTCCAGCAGCAATGAAACACTGCGTTTTTTATTTAATTCACTTCATTCTAGATACTTTGGGTGAGGATGAGAAAATTGATGAAAGTGAAGAAACTACAAATAAGTTATGTGACGAAAATTCAGAACCAGCTTTCAAACCTCAACAGTCTTTACCACCGAAAAATAAGAAACGAAAATGCGTTGATCGTGCAGATGATGAAGAGGGTTTTGTTAGTCAGTCTTAACAAAAATCTTTAAATTAGTGTGAGCTTAACGTTTACATTTTTAGGTACACGCAAGGAATGGGTTGAAGTTAGTAATTCAGAAAGTGAAACTGAAGAAACGAAAGAAAATGAACCCGTAAAACAAGGAGTTAAGAAACAAAAATGGGGTAATTGTACACATACAGATGAGGAGGGTTTTGTTAGTAAGTCTTAACAAAAATCTTAAAATTAGTTTGAGATTAACGTTTACATTTTTAGTTACACGCAAGGAATGTATTGAAGTTAGTGATTCAGAAAGTGAAACGGAAAAAACGAAAGAAAATGATCCCGTAAAACAAGGTATTAGTAAGCCTGAAATGAAACCACAAACTACAACTGAACATAACAAATTGAATAAGCCTGATAATGAAACATCTAATGACAATAAAGTAGAGAATGGAAAAGCTAAAGGAGGTGCTAAAAACTAGAAACTGATTGCTTCAAATCAACAGACGTTCATGAGTTTTTTTTAAGAGAAAATAATTTGTGTGGTATTTAATTTTACATTTACCATTTGAATACATCTTTGAAAGAATTGTACTGTATTTTTATTACAATGTAAATTCCTCAACAGACAAAACTAATGAGATTATGTAATTTTGAGTTTTTAGTAAAAATGTTTGTGAAACGTTGCTTTTGATATACGCCATCTTGGGAAGAAATGGTACCAGATTTTAAAAGGTAGTACTTGTTATAATAAATAAAAAACAGAAAACCGTAGTGGTACTGATAGCTAAGCATCTGACTATTTACTTGAAGGTTGCACTTGCAAGTAATTCTGTATTGATGTCCTGAGAAATCTGTAAACCTGTAAATTGGTACCTTCCGACTAAAGATTCTATTTTCCAAAATTAAACAATCCTTTTTCAAGAGATTAAGATGAAAACTAAGTATAAGCAATAATTTACACCAAAGTAAACAAATATCTTACATAAAAAGAAAAATACTGTAATAAACTTTATCTTGAAGTTATAACAGCAATAATATATAAGTATAAACATTTTTTAAGAAAAAAATGCAAACAGAAATTTAACTGTATTCCAATATTTGAAAAAGTTTCTAATAGTCGACCAATAAGTGTAGATCTTCTGCTCTAGGCAAAACCGATGTTTCTAATGAGGACTCTAGGTACACTGTATACCGTTGGTAATAATCTGGTAATTAAAACTGTTACATAGATTCGGCGGGAAATAACACAAAAATAACCAACCAAACTGTCAATATCTGTTTGTGTTATTGTAATGAATATAATTTTATTTTACTCTCAATATTATCGTTTATTTATATAAATTCTAAATCAGACTTAAAATGGACAGTGCGACAGAAGATGTGTATTTGCAAAAAATTGAAGAATTTGTGTATGATGAAGACAAAATTGTAAACGTAACCTTATTGCAGGCAATATGTCACTATGTAAATTTTAATTTATTGTAGGTAACTTTTAAATGGTTAAGCATTACGTTGGATATTAGTGTGCATGATTCAAGACGATTGTTAGAAAAATACGTTTCAGATCATCGAAGTCAGAAACCACAAGAACTTTCGGTGATACATTTATTATCTGGTACAGATGATAACAATCAACTTGTTATTACGCTCGTAAATGAAAATGAACTTGAAGATAAGAGCGATGCACTTAATAAAGTTTTAAATAAACAAATCTATAGTGTACAGAAAAGTAAACAAGTTGACGTGGATGCTTTAAGTTTGGTTGATTATTTTGATATTCATAAACCTCGTGAAGTTCCTATGTAAGTTGTATATTATTTTTAAGTATAGTTAGAGTATCCAATTATTGTTTTGCAGTGTTGGATCTATCAGAGGGAAGAATTGTATTAAACGAATATTCAAACAAAAAAAAGCATTGCCTCCTCCTCCACCACCAACCAATAAAGGAAAAACATCTTTCTTCACAAAGATCCCACCAAAGAGTTCTGAAAAAGTAGATACAAAAACTAAAGAGGATACAGTTTCCGTGAGCAATTCACTGGTTACAAAAGAAAAATCAAATTTGAATATTAGGCAAAATAACACTGCAAAGGTAATCAGACTTTGGATGTTATTATTATTATAATCAAAATAATCCTCATATTTCAGCCAAAACAAAATGGTATTGCAAATTTCTTCACAAAAGGAGCAGATATAAAAAAGGTTGAAGAAAGACCAAAACCTGAAGCTGCAGAAAAATCTGAAGAGAATGAATCTGTAACAGATAAAATAAGTGAAGATAGTAAAACATTGAAAGGTAGAATACAAAGTCTGGTAGATAGTGATAGTGATTCAGAAGACATTATTTCGCCAACTCCAAATGTTGAAAGACAAAAATCACGAAGAAGTATTAAACGTCAAAAGAAAGACAATAGAAAAGATGCTCCTAGTCCAAAAAGGCGAAAAAGAATCATCCAAAATGATTCTGATAGTGATGGTAATGTTTATATTAAGAACATAATTTTTTATTTAATTCACTTTACTTCTAGATATTTTTGGTAATGATGAGAAAATGGATGAAGTTGAAGAAAATACAATTGAGAGATCTGATGAAGACTCAGAACCAGCTTTCAAACCTCAACTGCCTTTACCACCGAAAAATAAGAAACGAAAATGGGTTGATCGTACATATACAGATGAGGAGGGTTTTGTTAGTAAGTCTTAACAAAAATGTCTCTTAAAAATTGTTTGAGATTAACATTTACATTTTTAGTTACACGCAAAGAATTTGTTGAAGTAAGTGATTCGGAAAGTGAAACTGAAAAAACAAAAGAAAATGAACCAGTAAAACAAAATCTTAGTAAACCTGAAATGAAACCACAAGCTACAACTGAACATAACAAATTGAATAAGTCTGATAATGAAACATCTAATGATAATAAAGTAGTGAATGGAAAAACTAAAGGAGGTGCTAAAAATAAAAAACCAATTGCTTCAAATCAACAGACATTAATGAGTTTTTTTAAGAGAAAATAAATTGTGTAGTATTTAATTTTTACATTTACCATTTAAATGCTTGTTTTGTTCACCATTGTATTGCTGTAATATTTTGTATATTGTATCTGGGAAGCTTTAATACTGACTGTATAATAAGGTTTAGTACAGAATTTATACCATTCATTATACATCTTTGAAAGAGTTTTACTGTATTTTCATTGCAATGCAAATTCCTCATCAGACAAAACTTATGAGATTATATAATTTTGAGTTTTTAATAAAAATGTTTATGTAATGTTGCTTTTGATATACATGGTGTTGGGAAAAAATGGTAACAAATTTTAGAAGGTTAGAATAGATAATAGAAAACCTCAGTGGTACTGATAGCTAAGCATTTGACTATTGACCTGAAGGTTGTACTTGTAAATAATTCTCTATTGACGTCTTTTTTTTACCTAAAAGAAATCTGTAAAAGGATACCATCCTCCAGCAGAAATATAAAACAGTGTGTTCTGTATGAACACAATTAGTTTCAGAGTTTATCTTAAAATGAAAGAAATTATCTGAGTTTTGTTTCTACAGTGCCTGAAATTCAATTAGTTTCACATTTATATAAAAAAAAAGAATAGACAAAACAAATGATAATGCAAATGTAAACGTGCAATGCTGAACTTGAATTTGTAAGAAATAATTTCTGATTTAAGTAACATATTCAGATTTAAATGTATCAGTGATATATGAACTGCAGAGGTTTAGGTTAGGTACGTTTTTATATCATAGAATTCAAAAGAAGCCTTGACATGATTTTTTGTAATATTGTACATCAAACTTCATTTCAAAGTTACTAAATATCTATTTATAGGTTCTGCCATCTTTTTAAAATAAAGTTGTTAATATATGTAGATTTTTGGTCTATAGGTTGTAAACCTGAATTTGCTGTATGTTGTACACTGCAAAAATGTAAAATGAAAATGAAAGCCTATTCTAAATTCTATAATAAAAAAAGGGCTGCCAAAGATAATATTGTTCATAAAAATATTTAAGACTCCTTGTAGGGTAGGTAAGAGTTCTTTGTTGTCTACATGTATATATAATATTTCAATTAAATAGAGATAGTGATAATATGGAACATGGTAAAGATTTAACAAACGAAGAAGTTGCTCAAATAAAAGAATTGAGGGAAAGGAATGTGTTCATGTACTGACTTGGCCAGCAAGAAGTACCAATCTAAGTTCAATAGAAAACCTATGAGAACTTCATGCTCATCAAGTCTATAAAAGCGGGAAGCAGTACAATTTACAATAGTATAGAGGAACTAAAAAGAGCAGTATATGTAAAGCATAGGCAAATATTTTCTTAGAACAACTGCAACAAAGCCTAACACACTTTCTGAAGTTATTCGTAGTAATGGGGGAGTATTCAGTACTAATATTCATAATCCTTTTTGTTAGTTTTATGAATTCAATGATAATATGTAGTGGCACTAATAGAATTTCGTTTAGAATTTTTTGAATTTTGTTTTATAGTATTTTTATACTTTTTAAAATAAACTTTGAAACTATTTATGGTTTTCAGTTATACAACTTTTGATAATATTTCCAAAGCATTTTTTGTTTCACAATAAAAATTGTACTAAACGATCTAAGTGACACTAATTGGATTGTGGGCACTGCATCATGGAGATTACACTTGTACTTATTCTGTTAATTGTAGTTTGAAATTGAACAAGGTTCTTTATACAGGGTTTTTGCTTATTTTTAACAAGTACTACCTCCCCCTAAAATTTGGTACCACATCTTTTAAATAACCACATAACTTCGGTAGTTTATTTCAGGCGAGTAGTCTTAAAATGTGATGAAGACTGCAAAGAATCCCTACAGTCTTTTCTCCTCTTTTTAGAGATTTAGTGATTGTAGGCAGCAGAGATTAAAATAATCTTTTGTTTTACCAAGCAAAACTTCAAAAAACATGGAGATTTTCAAAGAATGCGTCTGTCCAACTGAACAGATATCTGTAGACATTAGCACCACCCAAGTATCAAAGGAAACTGAAGATTTGGAAGAAATAGATAAAGATGAACTTATAGAAGATGAATTTGTGCCTCACAATAAAATTTGGCAGGAAATATCTGATCAATTTGATGAACAAAGACGACAAATTGAGCAATATAGATTATCTAAAGCAGCTGAGTGCGAAGTTCCATTGAGTAACATCATCACTTGTAACATGAATGTATTGTGTATTTATTTTTTTTTTAAGATCCTGCAGTAGAATTCTTAGAGAAAAGTGTTTTCCCACTTCTAATTCCACATATATTAGTAGCTACTGTAAATAAAGCAAATGAATTAGAATGCACTGAAGTATATAATCTTCATTAATATGCGAATACTGTTTTTACATATCTTCCTTATATTGCAGCATCAAAAAAGCGCTTTTAATAGTATTGACTTTATAGCAGAAATGCTGTGGAATCTAAATCCAAAACATCCTGAACGAAAGACTAAATGGACATACATTTTTGATGTAAAATGGGCCAACAAATGGTTAAAAGATCAGTAAATTTCTTTTTCAAATTTGCCACAATTACTTTATTTAAAATTTTATTTTTAGTCCAAGACCATTTTATCCATTCTCTTGGATATGGAGTAAAGATTATGCTGCAACGAAAATACAAGCAGCAATGCGTGGTCATTGGGTAAGATGTCGAAAAGATGTTCAGGAAATGAGGCAATTCTGGAAGGCAAGAGAATTTAGTCACTTTTATCTTCAAGTAATATTTTAAATATAAAATTTCAGACACTTGCAAAAGAAAAGAAAACGGAAGCAAAAAATTGAGATACTCATGTATAACTTACACCATGTTAAAAGGCATATTATTACATTATAAAGAAGCATACAACATACAATTTATTAAATAACTACTAATTACATTTTAAAAATTACAATTTTATATTTTTATATAGAGATGGAGATTTTGTTTTACCAAATCCACTATAAACTTCAGCATTAGGTGTTTCACCTTCCTCTGTTACCCGATAATAGCTCTCCCTGGTCTGTCGATAAACAATCTGCAACTGTGGTTCTTCTGTAACTTCTTTTCCACTAGCTTTCATTTCTCTAATAATCAATTCTTTTAATAATGGTGGGAAACTCATTGTTTTCGGTAAGATCTTCATTTGCATTGCAGGTGCATCACTTCTGCAATATTCAGCTTCTTTATCTTTAGGAATTAATCTGTAGTCAGCTTTATAACTAACCCTTTCAATTTTAACCAATGCTGGATGTTTACGTCCACGAAAAATTTTTTCAACAAATACCCTAACTTTACGAACATCCTAAAATATAATTGTTACAAGGGTATAAATCAACAAAAAGTTCTAATTTAAACATACGTCTGGTGTACTTATTTCAGGATTGGGTAAAGTCTCAACTTTTACGATCTTCATATAACTAGGTTCTGGATATCTTTCAAAAGAACTTCTGACTACTATCCTACCAACTCCAAAGTTCTTTAGATTTCCTACTATTTCCCATAGTGTTTTTCCTTGGTAATCGAGAGTTCTTCCAATATATTTAATCGGCATGCCGAAAGTTATAATTCAATAATAATAACTGCTTAAAACTTAGGTTATGTTGCTATTGTAGATCCAATGCAAATTTTTTGGCTCCAAGGTGATAAATGCGCTGCAGTCGCGATCTCGTGGCCAACTTCTCAACATTGAGCGCTTTCTTGAACTATTGAAAATCAACTCCAGAACAAAAAGGATTTCCAATTTTCCAATAATTTACAGTAAACTAAAGATGTGATTAAAACTGATGGGTGGTTTGTAAAAATAAGTTTGCAATTTGTGTAAACGTTTTCACTTTTGAAACTTTCCATAGTGAAATATTTTATTTAACCCAAAACGTGAAATTTCGGTATAATTTCAAAAATGTCGAGTGAAGACTTCAACTCATACATTTCTACATTATATCATAAACTTGTCAGAAAGTCTCATAAATTCCGTGAAAGTTGCGCCAAAATTCGCAGCTGCTCCTAATTATACAGCCGTGTAAAAAAGTGTTCGTACAGTATAGGGCAAATACAGTAAATTTGCTATTCTTTTTGTATGTGAATAAAATAGCGAAAGAGTCTACGGATGAACTATTAAACTAACTGTCGAAAAGTATATAATTTATTGTACAACACAAATACGTAAAACCTAAAAAAATTAACAAACTCTAATATGGCACGGATAAAGCATTGAGTAAAGGATTTGTGGATAAGTTGTGACGGCAGTTGTATCCATAGAAATAAACTTCTAGTTAAAGTTAACTAAAGATGGAAATACTGAGCCTTAACTGTGGATATAATAATATAAATAATATAATAAGAATGTAAAATAAACGTTGAAAATAATGTGAACAAGTGTGTTAAAATAACGTTCTACTAACGTACTATTAACATTAGATGTTAAATGTTTCTAAAATGTTTAAGAAACATTTATACATCATTTAGAAAAATGTTAAATTATCAAATAATTGACATTGTGAAAACATCTATAGTGGATGCAAAGTTTGTTTAATTTGTTGTTCTAAATAACGTTATGTCAACTTTTTCAGAAACGTTTTATGTTAAATGATAACATTAAGTAAATGTTAATATAATGTTCTTTTGCTTAGTGGGTCATTATCTTGTCGAAAGTAATAACGATTCAAAAATCCTAATTTTTCTGCACTTTGCTGTAAATTGCTTTTAAAGGTATTCAGATATTTATATTTATCCATTATTTCACCAATCACAACCAAGTTACCCACCCCAGATGGTATCATGCAGCTCTACACCATAACGTGATGGTTTGAAACAAGCAATCACTTGCTGAGAAAATTTCACTAAGCCATTATCGACTCAAGAAGAGTAAACAGTAATGAAAGAATTTCAATCTCAAAAGCAATAAATGCTCTTCAGCTAATTCACTTTGCAGCTATTATTTGTGGCTGTAAAGATCAAGGTAAGTAAATGATAAAGCGTTTGTTAATCGAACCCTGGTTTTTGCAATCACAAATGGCTGCTAGTAGGAACCCAGGATGCTCTTTAATCGTTCGAAAAATCCGTTTGGGAAAAATTTTCTTTAATGCTGTCAGTCGTTGAAAAAGGCTTTTGTATACATCCAGGATGTACTGCTACCCATCCAAAACGATGGTTGAGATTACCCGACATGCGCAATAAGGCATTCCCGTTGGAAGATGAATGATATTTATCTTCTCGTTCATTTTTCGCGCCAAATTGTGTATAGAAAAGTTAAATGATTGGTTGTCATTACTTGATGTCTACCAAGTTGTTCGAAAACATCGACACTCTCGCGTTAGCTCTGCAGCACCCCCATTCCCGTATTCTACCTTTACCCTGACTTCGAACAGGCCCTTATTATAAAGGGACCTTGGACATATGCTCAACTAGAAACTCTCTAGGGATCAAAATGGAGCCATCTGCTGGAAAATCTGCTAAAAACTTTACCGCTTTACCGGTTGAACGTTAGATGGCACTTCGAAATTCCTGTCGAAACAGGTCTGTTCGATTGCTTGCTCTAATCACATTATAGCAATTTGAGCAACATATTAGGTGTTCGTTTGCGTCAAAGCAACTGCTCAAAAATTGTTCGTTTGCGTCGAGCAATTAACTTTAGATCACGTCGAGCAAAGAAAAGTTGCTCGATCTACCAAGGTGGAGCAAGTTAAGCAGCAGAGCATTGTAGCAGTAATAAAACATGACCATAAATATATTGCGGGAAACATAACTACGTATAGTAACCGCTATTCTGTGACGGTAATTGTTGGTAACTGTAAAAGGTTGCTAAAATGGTGATAATAGATATAA
>VTPC01002655.1:63936-77140 GCA_011009095.1 Ignelater luminosus | reverse complement strand
AAAAAATTGTGTCTTCATTTCTAACACGGGTACTTATTGAACCGCCCTCGTATGAATATCTACTTTAGACCCTCCCTACATGCTCCGGTCGTCATTGGTTGTGGTTAGGCACCAGGCCTGCAGCCAGGCCATGTCTAGCTGCACAGGTCCTCTTTTACTTAAAGTTTTAGAGCAGAAACGAGTTGAGTTTCTTCTTCCATTAGCTTTCTAAGAAAGTTAAACACGAACAGGCACCTGCGGTGGTTCGAAATCGCCTTGCCATGGTCGTACCGAGATCGGACTAAAAATCTATTTCAACTAAACTTAAGTCCAGTGCGTATTAAAAAAATAATTGACATCATATGATAGACAGATGAATTAAATGCGAACTAATATATCTGGACTATGACTGCGTGTAAATTTAAGTTTTTCAAATGATTCAGTTTCTGTCTCATACCTCTATGGTAATGTATAATTTGAATAGATAAGACGATTGATAAAACGCTAAATATCTTATAGCCTATAATTCAAACACTTTGAGATATAAGAAACATAGATAGATAATTCTTAGTGTAATACCTTTTGAACTTTATTATTAAGTAATGAAAGAAGTATTACTTTTGTATCTACTATCTTAGTTTCTTTTTTCTTTTTAGCACTTCAAAGAAACGCATTTTTGCAAGGTAATGTATAGTTTTTATTTTTAAGCAGCGTTACTTTTTTTGCTAACTTTTTGCATATTGGATTTTGTTTTGGCTTGACTTTCCCACTTTTCCTTTCTGTGTTAATGTGCATTGTTTGAATTTTGTTTTGTTCGTGTGCTGAAATTGTTGCATCAGATTTAAGCATCTTTTTACTATCTTCCACAATATTATTAAAGTTTGTTGTTTCTTAATTTAATTTTTTAAACACCACTTTATGTATTGCAACAATCTAATGTCAAACAAATTATACCACATTAGAATGAAGATTTTTCTTTTAAAAGGATATTACACGTAAATCTGCATGTAAATGGAAGTAAGAGACATTTCTAACGATTTTTTGTAAACATTTTAAATTTAATTAGCTTTTAGCATTTAAAATTTTATTACTTTTTTTAAATTGTCATTACATTTTTGGAATCTACGAATGATGTGGGAACAAAAAGAGCTCAGATATTCTTTTCGTGGGACGCACTGTTTTCGAGTAAAGTCCAGTTTTAAAAAGCCCTGAAGTATCAAAATTTAACTTAAGATTACTTGTTTTTTTTTGGTTTCTCTAAAACAGTAAGCATAGGCGAGCTGAATTGTGAGTAGAAATTGAAACCGTCACATGCAATAGAATAATTGCGGATATCCCAAAAATAAAAAAGCAATTTAAAGCAATAAATCTGCGTGAGTATTCTGTTAGATATTATATTAAGTATGTATTACGCAATTTGTCGGAAATAATTGTAAAATGCCGAATTTGCTTTTTAACTCTTTACAAAAGTCACTAAAATTTTTACACTCGTTTCTTAAAGCATCAATTGAATGAACTCAATATTTTGCTGAGTGCTTTCAGCTTATTGGTAACAGTAATCATACCAACAATTTATTTTCAAGTCTGAAAATTTTATTTTACGTTCTACGCTGGAGTAGCTTAGATGAGCATTGCATTCAATGGAATGGCTTTCTATGGAAAACTATAGTACGCTGTATTTGATGCCTTTGGAAGAAAAAATATTAAAATCGATTGGCGAAACCTATTGCCCAAAACAGGACTAAATATGCCGAAACTGAAGTAATGACACTATCTGAATTTAGAAGTGTTGTGGTCTTTCAAATTCGATGTTATTAAATGGGATTTCTGTTATTAATGCAGCTAATAAAAGACTGAATGTACATACATTATTGACGTAACTTCTCAAGATAAATTCACTATAGCTTTTATGTCTTTTTTGAGTTATAGCCCAAAGCTTGTTTTTTATCTCAACAATTGTCTATAACTGCCTGTAAGGCATTTTATGATAAAAGACAATAGTGCGGTATAGTAAACTACAGTATTGATGTTTAAAGAAGCCAGCATAAGTTAACTTTCATTGAATTGTACATTATAATGCCGTAGAGAATTTATCTAGGGAAATAAATAGTATCTATTCCATTGTGAAGCTTAGAGGAAGTAATATAAGATTTTCACGTTCGCTTTTAAGTGATTGAACATTTAGTTTATTTTCTTATTTAATCAAAGTTAACATATGCTCAGCTTTTTATACATCAGCGTTGTATTTTGCTAGACCGTACTACTGTCTTTTATTCTCAAGATTTACAAATTCAAAAAAGAACAAAGAGGTAATAAAATATATTTAGTGGCCCGTTTGTTTTGCATCTGAGTTTATATAAGCAGTGGCGTATCAAGAAAACTTTCTTGGGGGTAGGGGTCGTCTCAATGTTTTTCTTTGAAATTGACCACGTACGCGCGACGTCATGGTTGTCATGGTTGTCATGGTTTGGCTTTATTCAGGTTTATTTTAATTTTTACGATTTACCTACTTAAGGCATGTTTGAGACTAACTTCTTTCCCCATGCTATAAAAACGGCTAAGTAAAAAAGGTTGTTAGGAAACAGTTTCCATGGCGTGATGTCACGCTCTGTGTAAGCAGCGCTATCACCCTGTCGCTTCCCTAACTTATTAGGTACTGTTTACTTTCATTAACTTACGTAAAACTGCAAAAAAAGTCCTATTGTCACGATACCCCCCCCTCTCACAATCCCTGCAGTACGGGAGATCCGCAATTGATAAATCTCCATGGCGAGTTTGAAACCCGAGAGGAGACCCGCCTAAGCTCTGAGTACTCTAAACATACAAACAAACAACACAACTGTAAAATGATTTTCTGTCTTTCTTGCGTTCGCAGTTTGAACATCTTCCAGATTTATTTTGCTTCTTGCCAGATGGCTGACAGTTTTCTTTATCTACTGTGTCTACAGAGATACCTGTTAATTGCTATGATAGGGGCTAGTTTATCCAACTACCTTTTATCACTTCGAGTTCTACTGTTGTCAAAACGCAAACAACAACAACAAAATAAATTTCTTTTGACACATTGTCGCTCTACAAATGCCGGCCCCCAACCCGCCTGTCTCCCGCAAATCATACACTTTTAGTCTAGACAACTTTAAAACACCTGCTACATACAAAAGTCTGAGAAGAGCTTCTAGTTCTTGTTTATTAGTATCTTTCAATAGATGCTGGTTTAATTGTCAAGGTGATTGTAGTTTTGGGCCTTTTCTCTTAGCTTCCTCACAATATCAGAAAACATTACATTAATGATGAAGAGTTTCCAGCATTTTACAGATTCCTTGACATTCCTAAAAGGTTGCTTTACACCTGGAGGGTGTGTAATAATGTTTTCCGGTCTTGTTTTTATTGGTGAGTTTTCAGGTCGGTCGGTCCATTTTGTTATTCCACGTATTCACTGTTTGTACTGGCCCTAAATTCTCCAACTTATTATGATTAAATTTATTTTCATCAGCATCTTACTTTCTACTCTGTATCTGAATCCGCCGATCTTTCACTAATGTGATCGTTTTCAGCCTCTGAATCAGCTTCCAGTTCTTCTTGTGACATATTGTCTTCCCCTTCTTCTGCCTCCTTCCATAGTTTTAATAAGCGTGCCGGTTCTTTTTCATACCATGACATACCAAGGAACAAATAAATGTTCAATAAAAAGCTAGAAAAGAATATAAAACAACCTTACTATAAAAATCAAATGAAAAATTTCGAGCAAACTATCGAAAATAGCAAATCGTACGGTGGGGTATGATATTAAGTTCGCTTGTTATGGATTTAGTACGGTGGGGGTGACATGCAACAACCAACACTACCACACACAGCGATCGCAACGACTGAACTCTGTACGGCTGCAGTCTATACCAAGGTACACGAAGTCTAGCGATGATGCGACCTTTTTATAACAAGACATATCATTTTAAAAGTGGCTTGGAGTATATTAAATCCCATTTTTACATAGTGACAGTTACACAGTTCCGAACAACTTATAATAACAACCGAGTGGCAGCGCTATCATCGTTACTTGCTTAGCGTATAATAGAAAGCTTGCTCGTAGTAATTATTTTTATTTATATAAAAATTTATCAAACTCAAACTTATCAAAAACCTGATAGCCATAGTTCAATAGCTCTACCTGACAAGTGCTCCTGTTTACATAAAAGAACCCGACAATAAAACTCGCCGATTTCGATTATCAAATAAAATTCAATTTTTTATTGTAATACTAAGACGGGAAAATAAATAATTAAATAAGTGCGGCCGTTTCCACAACAATAAATTTAAAGTCAGTCCTAAATTTTAAAGTTAAATCATGAACCAACAGATGGCGCTTTTCGACGAAAAGAAGATTGATAATTGACGCAAATGGAACGGAAACATAAACGTAAATGTAAATCGAATCTTCCAATTGTTTTGATAGAATGGTGGCTGATAAAATTACTGACAAGTATAAGTTCATAAAAAACTTATTTTTGAATCTTTCTTTACGTTTTCTCAACGTATTTGACACATAAAACTGCTTCATCCTTATCTCACACCACGATTTGGATTATAAAAGTTAAATTTCTCACACAAAGATAAAATACTCCCATTTTGGGGATTTCCTTACACATTGACAAGACTGTTCACTATCATAATGTAGAGTTCGACATCACTAGATTGGTGAAAAATCCAAGAAATACAACCTCGAGAAAATCGAAATGCGATAAAGTTTGCAAAATAAAATATCCGTGTATTCGCAAATTTTTATCAGACTTGTATTATGCAAAGAACAAAATGTCCAGAAATTAAACGTCCTCTTATGCAGAAACTACAAGCTTGCATTTGAATACCTAGAGGAATATTTAAAAGTGTCTTTGCTTATACAGGGTGTAATTTAAGCATTGTGACAAAGTTGGAGGGATGATTCTCAGAAAAAAAGTTCCTGTGAGATCTGTCCGGAAAGTATCCGATCTTAGTATTTAATGTAGTAAGAGAAAGAGCTAATTCCAGTCAATGGCGATGACGTCCCTTTTAAAGTACTCCCCTTTGGAAGCCACAACTTTCTTTTAGCGATTCTCCCACTTTCAAAATACGTCGTGTATTTAGCTTTCGGAATAGCTAATAACCGCTCCGTCGCATTCCTTTTTATTTCCTCCGCGTTGGCGTCGTCGAATCTTCTTTCTTTAAGGCTATTTTTATTTAGGAAACAGCCAGAAGTCGCAGGGAGCCAAGTCGGGACTGTACGGGAGCTGATGAAGCTATACAATGGCGTGTTTCACAAGAAATTGCCGGATAAAGTTTGAGTAATGGGCAAGTGCGTTGGCGTAATGAAACAACCAGTCGACACCTTTTCACAATTCTGACCGTTTCCTTCTCACTGCATAACGTAATCGTTTTAAAACTTTTTGGTAATACTCTTTGTTCACCGTCTGACCTTGTGGTATGAATTCATGGTGAGGAGCACCTTTTTTTGTTGTCGCTGGCCTGCCAGAACGAGGGTCGCTTTCAACTTATGTACGGCCATCTTTAAATCTTTAATCTGCGTATTAATCATAGATTCATCGCCGTATACTTTGCAAATTATATGAATGGTTTCTGAACACCAGCCAAGTGTTTGGAAAATTTTAATGCATAATCTTTGATCGGCGCGTTCAGTCATTGTGGAATGCGCACGAGTTTTGACGTTTACTCAACAGCGTACCGTTGTCGACTGAAGATTTGCCCATCTGGCACGGGAACTAATAAAGGTCCCCCTTACATAGTGAATACCTGTTTTTAACACTAGCACACGTAGGTACACAGTTAGAACACAAGGTCTGAAACTTTCCGGACAGATCTCGTATAAATCTATGAAAAAAAAAAGAGTACAAGTGGATTCAATATACACAGCTTTTGACAAGATAGATTACAATGTTCCGAGATACACAGTGTCAAAGTTCCATATAAAATTTTTTGTTTTTTCAATATTCCATGAACAAGATAAGATACCGAACTGAAACCTTCTGCATGCTTGTTATACAGTTTTGTGCTTAGTACCCTTATCAGAGGTGGGGATATGGGGGGAGAGCTAACTCATTACCCTAAGAAGAATTTTTACGCCACTGAAAAATTAAAAAAATTCTATTTTCGGGATCAACAATCGATTTGGCAAAGAAAGTTGTTTTTTCATTTTTCACGTAGAATGCGTCATTTTCGTGTAAAACTTTATTCTTCTAAACCTTTCAAATTCGACGGGTTATGACAAGGTCATATGTTATTTCAAAAACAGAATGCAATTATCCGCATTGCATTACTCGACAGAAATTAGGTTTAATTTGCTAAATAACTCTTTTCTCTAGAGTACAGTGTTTCCGAGATACAGCATGTCAAAGTTTAATTAAAAACTTTCTTTCTTTTTTCGTCTCTTTATGCCCTCTCAGGGGCTCTCTCTGTTAGCTGTTAACCCATTTCTTCCATGCCTTCCGGTCTCGCACCAATTTTGTTCCATCTCATTTAGTGTTTTCCCTTTCTCACTTTCTATTTTAACTATTTGTTCGATCCATGTCTTCCCTGCTTGTCCTATCCTTCTCCCCTTCACTTTTCTTGCTTCTATAACTTTCTTTACTAGTCTGTTGTTTGTCATCCTTGTAATGTGTTTGTAGTATTGTAATTTTCGTTTGTTCATTTTTGTCGTTATTGATTCCTATTTTTTCTGTTTGTTGATCTTTTATTTCTTCATTTCTCATTCTATCTAGGCGTGTCTTCCCTACAATTTTTCTTAAGTAGTTCATTTCGGCCGCCCCTATCGTACTTTTATGTTTCGTCTGAGTTATCCATGATTCACTGACATATAATAATGTTGGTACAATAATGGTGTTGTAGACCTGCAGTTTGATTTTATTGTCCAGTTTTCGTTTTACAAATATTGTTTTGTTAAGTGCATAGTACAGTTTTGTCGCTTTTTCTGTTCTATTTGCTATTTCTAGATTTCAGTTTCCGTCGCTTGTAAACATAACTCCCTGGTACTCGTATGCTGTTGTCTGTTCCATTATCTGTTCCTTGCATATTAAACTATCTTCTGTTTCTCCTTCAATCATGTTTGGATTGATTACCATATACTTACATTTGCTTATGTTTATTTCCAATTTCATATTTTCTATTTTTTCTATCCTAATATCTAGAAGCAATTGCATCTTTCTTTGGGAATCTACGATTAGTACAATATCGTCAGCATAAAATAGTGAGTCGATTTTCACTGGTTGTAGATTATTGTATCTGATAGTTGTTAGCAGGTGTTCTGTTCTTCGTCGTGTATTTTTAACTATTTTGTCTATTACTAGGATAAATAGCAGAGGGCTCAGGCTGTCTCCCTTCTTTATTCCCTTTTTCATTTCAAAAAGTGCCGATTTCTTTCCAAACAGCTGTACTCTTCGTAAGACTCTTCTATATACACTTTTAGTTACTTGTATTCAGCAGTTTGTGAAGTACTTTTAGTTCTAGTAGTACTTTCCAAACTATTCTTCTATTGATCTTGTCAAATACTGCCCTAAGATTTATAAAAGTGATGTACAGTTCTTTCCCCTCCTCATATTTCTTCTCTATCACACTTCTTAATATAAATATGATGTCTTTTGTGTGTCTCTTTTTTCTAAATGCTGCCTGTTATTCATTTATATTTCTCTTTACGATTTCTCTTATCTTTTTTAGTTATTTTAGTATAGAGTTTCAGTGCTACCGTTGTTAAGCAGATCGCTCTGTAATTATTACAGTCTGTTTCTTCCCCTTTTTTGTGAATTGGTATCATTAGATTGTCTTCCCATTCTATTGCTGTTTTATTTGTTTTCCATGCTTTTTTGTATATTTCTAGCAACCATTTTTTACCTTCTTCCCCTACCCATTTTATTAATTTTGGTTCTATATTGTGTGTTCCACTCGCCTTTCCCAATTTCCTGTAGGCTTTCTTTGAAATCTGTGCAATGGATCTCAGCTATTTCTTTTTCTTCCCTCTGTTGGGGTTTTTTTGTCTCTTTAGTTAACCTTGTTTGGTCTACTTCTGCATTCTTGAACTTCCCTGTTTAGTATTCTTTCCACACTTGTAGTATTTGTGGCGTTTTTACTTGTAATTGTTTATGTGTGTCTTTTATCTTCTTTATTTCCTTCCTTTTCTTGCCTTCCATCGCTTTCAGTGTATTACAGAAACATTTGTTATTTGTTATGTATTTTTGATTTAGGTCTTTTCCGAAGTCTTCCCAACTTTTCTTTTTGGCTAGTGTTTTACCATTGTTTCGTATTCTTATGTATTCGCTTTTATCTTGGTCTTGGTTCGTATAAATATATTTCTTCCATGCATCTTTTTTCCTTTTCACTTCTGCTTGTAGATCTTTATTCCACCATTGTGTTCTTCTGTTATTTTTGCTAAGTATCTTTTTCCCACAAATTCTTTCTGCTTTGTTTATTAGTATTTCTTTAAATTGTTGCCATTTCTTTTTCAAATCCCAATTCATATTTATCTCGTTAAATTCTTTAAAGGTCCTATCTGCTTCCTCTTGGTATTTTTTCTCCAGTTTCGGATTTTTCAATTTGTATGCTGCTAATTTTGTGTACGCTGGTTTTTCTTCTTGGTTATCCCACCATAATTTCATTTCTGCTGTCACCAATCTATGGTCGGTTTCTAATTCAGCTTCTTTTATTGTTATAATTTCAGTAATTGTATTTTTGACTTCTTGTGAGTATACCAAAAAATCTGTTATGCCTTTTGCATTTCTGCCTTCGGCAATGTATCTATAACTATCTTGTATTGGTTGTTCCTACAAGGTATGTCCTATAAGTAGATCATTCGTTTGGCAGAATTGTATCATTTTTGTTCCATTTCTAGTAGTTATTTCTTCTTCAAATCTACCCCTGCATCTTAGCCTTCTGTCTACGTCATTCACTCTCCCATAATTATTAGCTTTCCTGACTTCTTTTGTAGTAATCTATATTTCTTGCAACTCATTATAAAATTTCAGTATATTTTCTTTTTGCATTCCTTCTGTTGGGGCGTATATTTGTACTAAATTTATTACTTTGTCAATTTTTATTGTTATATACATTATCCTTGAGGATATGGGTTCGAAGTTTATTATTTTTGCTTCCATAGTTTTGGGTATTATTATACCCACTCCTTCTTTTGCTCGCTGTCCTTTCGGTACTCCAGAATAGTGTTTGGTATAGTGTTTTGATATTCTCCATATTCCATTTCTCATCTTTTTTGTTCCACTTATTTCCAATATTTGTATATCATATTTTTCCATCTCCTGTATTACTTCGTGTTCTTTTCCATTTAGTGTTCTAACGTTCCATATACCCATCATTATTTCTTTTTTCATGTTTATAGTTTTTGTTTCGTTATTAATTTTTTTGTTTTTATTTCTAATAGTTTCCATTTCTTTGCTTTATTTGTTTCCTTATTATCCGTCCAGGTATCTTCTACTTGCATTACTAGTTTTTTTTTGCTAGTTCTTGTTTTATTTCTAGTCATCTTCGTGATCCTTTCTTTATCTTTCCTATTTTGTTCAGGGGATCTTTCTCTTACTGTTCTTCCCCTTTTCGATGTCATTTCTTTATCTTCCATTAGCTCTTCTTCATTTTTTCCTTTGTGTCCATTTAACTTTTCAAGGTACACATTTCTCCATTTATTTATTTTTTTTTATACCATTTCCGCATTATATTCTTGTCGTTTTGCTTTTTCAAGTGTTTTATTAATTCTACTACTTCCTTTGTAAAGTCTTTGTTTACATATGTTTATGTTGCTTCTCCTTTAGTATTTCCATTTTTTGATTCTATGTCTTCGTTTCTAATAAAATATGTTTCTTGTTATTTCAGCTAGCTTATGCTAAGCGTCTAATTTCTGTTGTATCGTTCCCTACGTTTATTTTTGCCTGAATTTTATTGAGGATTTCTTTTTTATTTGATTTTCATCTTCCCTTTTTATTTCTTCCATTCCTTCTATAACTATCTTCTTTTTCCTTTTCTATTTTATTTTCTTGTATTTTTTGTGTGCTTCTCAGCTGGTAATTTCCAGATTTATTTTTTCGTTTTCCTTTTTAAGTTCATTTATTTCCTGTTATATGTTATCTAGTTTATTTTTCATTTTTGTATTTCCTTTTTTCATGTCGTCGAATTTATCTAGTATTACTTTTAAAGTCTCTTCCATTCCATTTCAGTCGATCTGTCGGAAACAGCTGACCTTCTCATGCAAATAACACTTTGTTTATTTTATTGAACTTCTTACTTAATCAGTGCGTATATTCACTTCTACACTTTTTAGTAATTTCTTATTCGTATTTTTCTATTTATTTGGATTTACTTTCCGAGCTATATTTATATGTATTTATTGCTATATATCAGAAACGAATTAATTACAAACAAGAAATTGTAAATTACACTTTGACATCCTGTTTCGGAAATTGAATTTCAAATTCGTCAGTATTTATCGCCCTGTATATATCGCTCAAAACATAGAAACTAGAAGATCTGTATTATAATCAGAAGGATCACAGTAATGAATTGCAATTAGTGTTTAAACAAATTAACTTGAACTAAGAACGAAAAATTGTCATAAAATAACTCTGGAAGCATGACTCAGTTGCTTTCTTGTGCATTAAATTTGCTTTTTATGTCTGTTACCTAAACTATTTAAATAGCAAGTGAAATAAAAGATTGAACGTACACTTAACTTTTATTGGCAATCTCAAGTTGGATTGTTCCCACTCTTTTACATTTAGATAGCTTTTTTTCTCTGCAAGAATCTTGGTTTTCAATAATTGTTAATGCATCTAAAAAGAGTGAAGTTGAGATTGTGAATCAATGTAAAGTTTCCTAAATACTACAGTGTTGAAATTATGCAGAATTCATTGGAATTGGCCGAAAACTTTGTTGAAGTGAAATGTGGCATATTTTAAATTTAAAAGTTAAAACATCAATACTAATAGAAAATGCAAAACTAACAATGTTACTTTTATGATTTTTCTACCATGTTTGATTCCTTGGTTTCTAAATCACATAATCATTATTCATTAGCGCTTATATCTTCTCTTCTTTCGGAGCTTTTATAATAATTCAATATTATGAAGATTTATTTCTTATTCTTCCCTCGTACACACGCGACATCTATCTTCTACAGCAGAAATTGCCATATTTAAGTTTCAAGCAGACCTTTCACAGGTCAGCATTTTTAAATTGTGAAAATTGTCTGGGCTGTAAAAAATGTATAAAGTATTCCGGATTTTGCAACCCTTCTTAGTTGATGAGAAGAAAAAAAAAGAGACTGAAATAAATTATCAATGAATGAGTGAATTTTTCGAGGATAGGTTTTATTTCATACCACGCCATAGATCCTTTGTTAGCGTTGTTCATGCGTAAAGTTTTCCGATACAAAGCTCACACACTATCCAGGTTTACCAACCCCAAAGCGGACGTTGATGAAGTCTTATTTCGTTTATAAATCTTAAAATATTTATGGAATAATTATTTTATGAAGTGTTACAAAAGCTACAACAAAAAATGAAAGCTATTGCCTTGCTGGTTCGTGATAATTTAGGATTCTATAGACCTTATAAAATCATTAAAGATCATCTTCTTCGTTTAATAACCTGGAATTAATATTGGAATATACCTACTCAAGAATTTACGGGAATAGATTGTTCATTTCTAACATAGTACACATTCGGGTTGGAAGTGTCTTAATGTGTGGAATATTACGCTACTATAAGCAAACATTTTCACGATTCGTGATCTAAATTAAATTCGTCTAAATCACGACCCATCGCATTTTGTTAACTAATAACTAACTATCTCAAATCACTTTATGGAACTTGAACATTTAACTATTTAATCAAACTTAATAAAATTTCACACAAAAATTGTTACATCTGTTGGTTTAATTTACTTGATTAATTTAATTCTTTTAAAATGTAGTAGAACAGTATTCTAATGTATCTTTCTTGTTAACATAAATTTTCTTATAATTAGTTGATGAATTTTAAAACAATACTTTTATAATAATTAATTTGAAATTTCTCATGAAGCTATACTCAAAATGCTTACAAAACATTCAACAACATTCGAATTTAAATATTTTCTAAATTAATCTCTATAAAATTGTTTCGTGAATAGCAAAAATATTTTATTTATGTCAGTGCGTGATTAAAACGTCTAAGAAAGATCGCTCCTATAGCCAGGTTTTCTGTTTCTGTCAGTTTATTACTTTTTCTCGGGCTGTTGATTTTAATTTTCTTAGTAAAATTGAAATCCTAAATAATATTCTGTAAGTCTGATTACTCAAGTTTTTTTTTCTATCTTATCCATTCAAACAGTTTTCTTAATAAAATCATTTATAACACTTTTTATACCAAGGACTTACTCCTAATTCTTTTTCCATTCGTTTTTGGTTTGCCAAGTAATTATGAATTAAAACTTCTAGGAATAAAAGAAGCTTGTTTTCATAACTGTTTGAAACATAGGCATTTATGATAACTATGATGTTAAGTACAAGTGGCGAGCAACCTTTTAATAATAATTTGTATTGTTAAATGGCAACTATCCTTTATTTTGGTACAGCTAGAACGTTTGCTCTTTAAGCTTTTTGCATAATAATGTCATGGTCTGTAGTAAGACAATTTCATGAGAAGATTTAAAACGATTTGTCGACCGACAGAATAATTGACATTTTGCTATGACCTACTACAAGTATTATCCCAACAATGCTATGCAATTTAAAAGTATTCTAAACAACTTGTATGAAATTGCAAGATTCTATCGAGTCGTTGGAGCCATTCATTGGACCCATATTAGAATTGAAAAATCATGGAGGAAGATGCCGAAATCTTCAGTGATTGTAAAAATAACTTTTTCGTCGATTGTAAGAAATATAGTGCATAATATATGGAGTCTGTGAATGTGGTACTTACGTACACACAATGTCATCATTTGCAACAGTTTCAATATAAGAGGCAAATTTGAAAATTGACATTATTGAAGTTGCTTTTTATTAGAAGAACGTGACTATAATGTAAGACCATATTTATTGACTTCGCTGTTAAATTTTCGCATCAAATCAAATCAAACCTACGTTAATAAACCCCTGAAGGTGGGAGGCTGTTTTAAGCACTGCTGTGCTACTTCAGCCCCAATTGTTAGGAATTGCGGATCTGCGAGGTTGACTACGCCCATTGTTCACGGTTCCTTGGACTGG
>VTPC01002655.1:40260-56064 GCA_011009095.1 Ignelater luminosus | reverse complement strand
ATTACTTAGTTCTCATAATACAAATGGAAATGCAAATGCATTTATGTTACTTTTATTGTTTTTAAATTTATGTTTCTGTTAGAAAGAGAATAGCCGTTTCGAAATTAGAACTTTGTTTAGCCTATAATTCAATCCTGTATCTTAACAAAAATTGCCACACAACCAATTACAAAAGTCACAATAGCTTATTTTTCGATTAACTCCAAATTCCCATAGTCTTATCTAAAAATAATACCGTCTGTTCTAGTTTTAACTCGATTTTAATGTAGTCTTGCACTACTTAGTATTTCTTTTGTCTAGTTGGAATGCGGATTAAAATTAGATTATACTAGTGAAGTTTCCAATAACGTTTCATTACTACACCTACATAACAAAAGGCTTCTACTATAAGCCTTTTGCAGATGTACGGAATGTAACAAGTAATATATCCCTAGTTAATTATTTTTCATGTCTCATTTTAGCGAACATTTTGCTGGCAAAGGAAATTTAATTGGTTTTTAGAGCGTCGAATCGAAATTTCTAAAGCCCTGTTAATTTTAAAAGCAACTCTTGCTACCAGTGTTTTATATTCATAAAGCTGCCAATTTATTCTTATTTAGAATTCAGGAACTCTTTACCAAATTAGGAAACAAAAACGTTGAAAATTATTAGCACCTTCATGATAAAATTAAGATTTTCTTGGGAGAACGCCAATTTCCTTTTTTTTCAGAAAATTCTTTCCTTGATTATATTTGCATCTTTTTATCTCATAATAAAAAATAAGAAAAGAAGTTACATTTTGATATAATGTACTTTGCAGTTTGTAGACAATCAGAGCAGATGGTGGAATGCGACGAAACGAGCTTTGTAATGTCGTTTAGTGGTCACCAGTGAAAATCTTACCCTTTGGGGTTCACTATAAGGGCAGGTTTATGGGCTTTGTGTGACGTCAAGTTAACAGTCTGTTAAATTAAACCCTCGATGAACTGCGGCAGTTTTGGTCAAGAGTGTCGTCTCGATTTCAGGAAACGAATTACTCCGCAGTCTGTTGTTCTAATGTTTCCTTCAAAAGACTCTTAGTGCTAAATTTACATAAAAGCACACTATTCGAAACCACGTGTTTGTTATTCAATTTGAAATGTTTCACAAGTGAAGATGTATTACGTTTTAGGAAATTTTATGTAATGGCTATAAAATCCTATTATTCTTCGTAGACAATACGGAATTCTAAACGTTCTAAAAATACATTCTCATTTAGAATTTTATTTATGTACTACCGCATCTCAGAAATTTGAGTCGACAGAAATAAAAAAATAATAAAAATTCCTAATAAGAATATTTTTATAAGAAAAGACTAATCTTGTTTTCTTCTTGGGTATGCAAGAGAGTTTTGCATTTGTTACAGTTTATATTTCCTTTTAATGCCTTTCTACGTTTAAAATAACATCAGTAAAATAAGCAAGATCTGGTTTCTAGAGTCATTTTTCCGTTTACGAGCTTGGCTTCTAGACTGTATGTATGTATTTTTATTTAATCATAGTCATCAACTTACTATTAAAGAATTTTGATCAAGTTTTTCAGTTATATTTTTACTGCATTTATTTTCAGAAAATAATAAGAACATTAGCAGAAACTTCGCGGAATGGTGCTCTTACTTGCATCCTATCCTGTCTCATAAGGTTTCCACAATATACTATGAATTTATTAGACCTTCGTTTTTAGATTTCAGAATGCATTTCTGAAAAGTTTTTTATTATAGATTCATTATGTAGACGGCAAATTACTAAATCATGAAAACGACTACTACTACAGAGGTCCCAGGACTTTGAGGAATTCAAGAGAAGTTGAGTACAACTAGCAGAATTCAAGCAAAAGAAAAATACCTCAACAAGAGAAGACAATATAAGGAAAAGACAGTATAAAGAATATAAACTCTTCCGTGGAATTCTGCAAAGAACAACTAAGGGAAAACCCCTGAACGTTACCGTATAAAATTGTAACAAATAGGAAAAGGGTACCAAAAGAAACGTGCAGGAAAAAGAGATAGATAATAGACGGAGCATTAAGAGTGAAAAATAGGGAGATATAGAAAAACAGTAAGTTATTAGAAACGACGGAACCTACTTAATGGGCAAAGAGAAAAAAAAGAGATAACCAGAGAAAAGTAGAACGCAATCAAAAATATTACAGACGAGAAAGTGCCAAAAAATGATAATGACATAACAGCTCCGATAGTCAAACATGTTTACGGCAATAAGTGACATTATGACTTTATATAAGAAATGTATAAAATTATGAATTGAAAACCCATCTCATTGCTATCTAGTTTGGGCAAAGTCTTGGATATATTTGTCGCATATGACCTGGAAATAAGAGGCCAACTATCAGAGCGACAATTCTGTTTTGGAAAAGGAAGATCCAGCATACAAGCAATAAGCAAAACAGTCGAAACTATTAATTAACTATGAGCGAAGAAGCAAAGCAAATGTAGCAAAAAACTAGGCATGATCGTTCACAGCTTCCTGAAAGATAGGCAAATAGGATGAGGAAGTCGAGGAGCAGATCAAAAAAGAATGCCTGCAAGAATCATGCCTGGAATCGATCTTATGGACATGACTTAAGAAAACAGACGGAATGACGGAATCGAAACCAAAACAAAATTTGTAGCCAAACGACCAAACCATAATAATTGAGGGATCAAACTAAAAAGAAGTGATTAGATTTTGGGAAGATGTAAATGGGCCTCCAGAGACAACTTACGTTAGAATACAGTAGAATCTCACTTTCGGTTTTCGTCAATTTTTTTCGCGAAACTCTGTCTTAGTTTTCGTCAGTTGCCTTACATTTCGTCGGCCCACGTGCCTTTACTGCAAATTTTGAGAAAACAAAGGGCGACCCACGCTTTCTCCTGCTCAGTGTAGCGTTGTTTCTCGTTGTGTGAGTATTACCTTCGTTTTCGTCGGTTTTGGATTTTGCCAATTGTTTTCAGACGGATTATCGACGAAAACCGAAGTTTTACTGTGTTGAAATTCGCAAACGATATGCAAATTCTGTGACTGATGAGAGAGATCAGATGAAATTAAAATAGAAGTTAAGAAATGATATAACAATATTTGGGAATAGTGATTGAGGACTGTTTGCGAGTGGCACGCAATGCAAATGTAATTTGTAGGAAACTTAGCGGAGTTTAAATCGTGGTAATCAGGACGATATATCTGAGTGGCAGAAGGCCTGTGTTTTTGTGTGCCGCTGAAATCTGGTGGAAAAGACACAAAGATTCAAAAATGTGACACTTAAATGCCTAGAACTTCTACGAATAAATTGGGAGTTTTGGCAGGGCCGAAAAATAAACCTGACGAAAGATTGCAAAGAAACGGTCAATATTGAAGAACTTCCACACCCTAGCCAAAGGAAGAAACTTAGATGTAAAGTATCGACGAACCTTAGGAGATAGAAAGGTTGCGATGTACACAGATGGATTGAAAATGGAGAATTCAAGTGGCAGTTAATATACAAACAAGAAGAAATAGCACAAATAATTAATGGACAAGTTTACAGTTTACCAAACGGAACTGAGAGCCATTAAGCTGGCATTTGACTGGTCCATAGTCCAAATAGAGGCCTTTGATAAATTATACTTGGCAGAGTGCACTACAGGCAATTAGTTCGAAACCGGTTTGCTTAAGACAATTATAAGAAAGGAGTGGAGATAGCACTTAAGAAAAGCGGAGACAGTCTAGTTGCTATCGATAAATGTACATGTAGAGCATGCCGAAAACGAGAAAGCTTGCGAGATTGCCCAGGAGGCATTACAACAGGAAATTAGCGAAAGAGTGAAAAAACCAAAGTGATCACTTAAGACAATAGTTAAAGAAGAACTAGATGAAAGTACTGGAGGAGGTTCTTGGGGTCTCCCCGGATCATGAGGCCTGCATGTTACTAACGGAGGATGGAGCGGGGCAACAAGAGGCTATCGCTATTAAAAAGATTAATCGTTACAAAGTTGGGGACATCGCAGAATCTACTTACAACGGCTTTCAAAACCTACATCTGCTTTTCAATGGAGTATGGCAAGGAGGTAGTGGTAACTGCCAGCAAAAAAACCCTTCAAAAACTTGATAAATCTCAAAACAACGCTCTTAGAGTGATTACTGGAGATCTCAAGTCTACGCCTATTGGTGCGATGGAACTGCAGGGTTTAACCTCTGAAGTACAAGCGGGAGAGCGCCTGCCTCATACTACATGAAAAGTTAAAGAGACTGGGTAGTCCATACTGGGACTCATACGTTCCAGCGACAGGTAGACTTGTGACACAACAAACTTTTGTCTGTAAGGCTGATTGCTTAATGAAACTTACAACCTCCACCTTGATAAAAGACGAAGTCTTTACTTTAACATTGTGTTCCACCTGACCTAAAGCTGGCCCAAGCCAACATGGACCTGACAAATGGAGCTGGAAAGACTATACCACTCGATTGAGAGCTCAGAGCAGGAGCTCTGAAGACCCTAGCTTTGAGATACCCACAGAACACGTGGACCCACGTCTATACCGATGGGTCAGCAGAGAGTCAGGAGCTGGTGTTTTCTGTTGTCACTTTCAGAGCTCCCCACCAATGGGGCGAGGTTGCTCCAATTTTGATGGGTGTAAATAATAATAATAATGATGATGCTGATTGTAGTAACAACAATTTGGTTTTTATTAGGAGACTTTACAAACATGGACTGTATACATATCGTAATTGTTGACACATCGGCTTGCAACAACTTAATGCTAAAATATTAATACACAGAACATCCTAGCGGATAAACATTATAGTGGCGACGCTAAATTCAAATTTAAATTTTTAAACATAATTGCACAAATTAAACATAAACGATGTCCTGACATTACCGCACACAGTTAAAATCCAAACAATGGGAAAATAGCGGCCATAAGCACTACCTTTTCATGACTAGAGCAGAAAGTGACTGCTAAGACTCGCAGGCTACTATAATCGCCGTTACCAGTCTGGCTAAGAGTCTATTCAAAACCGTCCATAGCTGCCACCTCAAGATTAACCAGCTCCTTTGCACGAGATTGTGTTCCAGTGGATCTCTGGAAATGAGGAAACAGACAACCTGGCCAAGCAAGGTGTTTTGCCCCCGCAGTCTGAACCATCTCTCTTCCACAAAGTCGCTGGTGGCTTCGTAAAAACTATAATCAAGCACCAGATGCAAGAGGAGCAACATAGTGCCGTACGAGGCACAAAATATAAAGATCTAGTATCTTCTGATGGCGGAATACCCCAGAACCTCCCGCGGGGTATTGGATTCACCACTTCCAGGATGACAACCGGCCACAATTATCTTAAAAGCACCTCTATAGAATAGGATAGGACATGATGAGTGAACACTGCTAGATTGCCCCTCTCTTCAGGATGTTGGCGACCAACTCAGCCTGACCTACAACCACGAAAGACCTCTCGACGTAAGAAAAATGTCTTCTCTGTATTGAACTGCGTGCCACAGGTTGGCCTAGTACCAACACACAACCGGCGTTGATGAAAAAAAAAGCTGACGGAGCATGATTCTCTTAATGCGTATTACGCAAAATTTAATCTATGATTAACTGGAAACTTGAGCAAGTGCGAGCGAAAGACCCCCTGACGCAATTCGTGTGTAAGAACAGTGCAAATTAGACAAAAGACTAGTAGCTAGGAAGTTGTTCAGGCGGTATTGTATGTTACGTCATTTCATTCATTTCTCCGCGATTTTTTGGTAAGCAAGGTTGGCAGCATCTTTCAATGGCGGCCGTTTCGTTAGAAATTTCATGTCAATTTTCCAAACCACATATTTTATTTCCCTTTTCCCACATTTTTCTCGCTATTTCTCCCTTCCCTAAAAATAGGCCTTGTGTTTCTAGCGGTTGGGCCTCCCGACTTTGTCGAGAATTATTGCTGTCAGTGGCGAATGGTTTGGATACGCAAACAGAATGGGAAACGCTTTTAATTCAGTGCATTGAGACTGTCTTCAAGGTTTGTCACCTTGACTTATACTCCGGTCGATCCTTGTGAAAGATTGTTGCAGGAAAATAATAAGGAAGTGTCTGAGATATGGATGTCGAAATCAAGTCATAATACAGGTACATATATGATGACATACGCTTTAGCGGATGAACAAGTATCATCATAAAGGATGATCCTGTTTGAAGGGAAGCTGGATACGCAAGTTGAAGACATGGAATTTAATAGTCGAAGCTTGCCTGGCATGGATAAAAAGGAAACTAGGTTAACTATAGCTTAACCGGCAAAGATCGCCATTTTTACGACGATCTTTTTGTCTAGCATACGGACTATCAACCACTGTGCCTGCGAGTCTACCAGTCCCAGCGGTATTAGTATGGATGTGACACAAAAGATGACAGAGGTTCAGACTAGGCGCATTCATTGTCAATCGGACGCTTCAGCGAGGACCCGTACCCTCAACTTCAGCTTTTGTCTCCTTGCAAGCACAGGAGTACTATCTCATTTTGCTCGCATTTCCTATGTTCTAACAGTGTAAGTGCTTATCGCTTGAAGTCTTTGGATTAATGTCTGCTCGTACTCGATTAGCAGAACCCGCCAGTCTTCTCGCACTTCTCGGTTACACAGACAGTTGCTAACTGCGGAGAGGGTCTTATCAAATTAAAACTCATTCAGCCATTTTCATTCGCCATGAGGCAATAGTTTACCCCGCAAAACATCATTACTTTACTAAAGTTCTGCATACTACTATTCTATCTACGCTTCTATTCTATACGCAGGCAATTTACGAGCTGCTTGAGAGTCTTATTTCGACCAACTCTTTCAGCGTCCTCTGTACACACTCGGTCGTTGTAAATCGGCTCATAATCCCGCTTGATCTCAAAACGAACAGTGAAGCAACTCATCCATCCATCATACTTGTATGGTTTCGATCGCCCTTGTCGGACAGATGCGCAATTCCGCAATTTGTTTCCAGAAAGTTCTTTATTTTTGTCCTTCTTTTGTCTACAGCATTTGATACCATCCAAAGTTTTGCGCGGACATGATAGTCAGCACACATTCAGCCAACATTTCCGTCATGATTCGTTCAAGAAGTTGACCGTACACAGATAATAAACAAATCGTCCAGTACTACCACAGCACTCCTGTAGCGGCCTATTGTACTTTTTTAGCAACACAATTGATTGCCTCCCGTTGTTTGAAACGGAATTTCGAATTCGCCGCAATATTTCAATCTTCTTCCCGTCCACTCTGAAGGCTTTACCACATTTAATTCTGGAAATTTAGTCAAATTCCTTCCAAGTATAATAAAACACATCAAAAGACGCTTCAGTATGGTTTGCGAAGAAAAACCCTTCTGCTACAACTTAGTACGTTTACACCATGTACTTGCCACTCTGTCATCATGACTCAGTTCATTTAGGTCAGAACTACTCTGTTTATCTCTACAAAGTTTATAGACATCGCACCTCGGATCATCATTCCTATGCTATCATTGCGTTCTTGAACCTACACGTAAACATCTTTTTGAAGTCTACTACATTTGGTTGTTGTTTTGTCTATTGTCTATTTTTTCTTTGATTGTATTGCGATTAACTTTTCTTTTTGTAAAATAACTTCCAAACAACAGTCCTAAATTATTCTCACTGCCGCGCCGACTTGTTTTATTTCCATTAGGATGCTGGGGTGTCAGGCTGTATTTATTAAATGCGTTAAACATTACCAATGCATGTTTTCGATTTATCTTGGTATTCCGAACCCTTTCGATCACATTTGATACAGCTTGGATAGTTGATCACCGCCTTCAAAAACGCAGCTGCCTGTCGTCAATCTTTTTCCTGACCTAAAGAGCGTGCATTATTCTCTTTGTAACCGGTCTACCTAACACAATAGTGATGTAGGCAGCATGCTGTCTTTATCTTTTTTTTAGGATCCAAGCTATTTACGCTGTTTTCTAACAACTTGGAAAAATCCTCTCGTATGTGCAGCTATCACAGCTCCAAGAGCGTTTTATAATCGGAGCTGTAATTTCATTTCAACCCAGGGAACTTTTCATCACTGTTATTTATTTCTTCCTTTGTAACAGAAGACTCATTTCTCATCGTCCACGGAGCCCTATTTTCTCTAATCTGTATGTGTTCATCACTTCTATTTCTTCTGCTGGAAAGTGTTTGTCTAAGGGTGTCTTCCGGATCTCCTTTTTGTTTATAGTTCAAATTCCATCTTCTCGCTGCACTGTGGCCAAAATTATTTACTTCTTCTTGCTCTCAACCATCTTATAGGAAAATGGCCAAGGATTTTCGTTCAATTTTTCTTCTCGATATTTATTTAACAATCTTAGTCTCTGTGATTTGATTCTATTCTTTTACTTTCTTCTGTAAGTCTAGTATCTTCTCTATGTTGCCTCTGATAGCGCTGTCTAGCTCTATTAACTTTTTTTTCGTCTGTCTTCAATCTGCGGTTCACCATCTATACTTTTTTATAGCTCTAGTGGTTGCTGTCTTGCTTACTTTTTGCAATTTAGCTACTCTATGGTTGGCCATTACCTACTTTTTTAACTGTTTTATCACCGTCGCATCAAAAAGGTCTCAATTTGTGTTTTTGACGTTGTACTCTTTGACAAAATTTTCTCTAACGATACAGTAACCTTTTATAAATAGTATGGCGACGGTCATTGAGACTCTGGTCCTATTGCTTTCCATCCTCTAATGTGTAAATCGGAATTGATAGTAATACCTATACAACTCATTCTATTTTTTCGAAAGTAAGAAAGCTACAGATTCCCTGAGTGTGATATCGAAAGGTAATGGAAACAGCTTAAGGTATATTTCTCTATTATCGATATCGACAAAGTGCTGGACGAACTTCTAGCTAAGTAATTAGCTTATGATTTGGAACGAAGACGTAAACTTTGGAGAAGGCAGTTTTATTTCAGAAAGGTTAGGTTTACGACTCAGGTTATCAAAAAGGTAATAGAGCAGGTAGCAAGAAACAATTGGTATAGAATATACATTGTGTTAGACATTAAGACGCCTTTTGTATTCGATATGGCATTGTTGCATTTTTAGCTTTTTAGCGGTTAGAAGGGCGACTAGTGGAAGGGTTATAGAACATATGTACAGAGGATGACCTCACGGCTTTGTATTTGACGAAGGTTATGAGGTTATTTATGTTGCATTACATTTTCCTACGCTGCAAAGAAGAAATGAACACTTAAAATCAGGGAAAGTATTTCTGATTTTTGTTTATTAATTTCAATAATTTTATTTACATAATTTAAACTATTTGAACAAACTTCAGAAGTTTGTTTGGTGAAGTATTGCTGAGAACTGCAGCCTCACAGTCTCATTAAGGTGATAGTAATGGCTTATTACCGGCAATACATTTGATGAGTAAAAACCAAATGAATGACTGATACTGTTTTATTACGTTTCAAATTTTTCCTTTTTATACAATATTGACATGCTGACCTTAATAACAAATTACAAACTAGCTAACACAGAAAAATAACAAATATGCAAGTAACAATTAAAATATATACAATTCTGCAACTTTGGTTTTACAATTAGTGTATCTTTTTACTGACCTAGACTTTTCTTTATTTATTGTTTAATACGTTTATAGTACAACATAGTAAATTTATCTACTCATTTTATGTAACTCGATATACTTTGATTGTAGAAGTGCTGACTGGTAAATTCCTGTACAATGAAATGTGACGCACTTCTTTTAATATGTTGCAAATGACCTAGAAAGTTTCGTTATTGAAATAATTTATGTTGAAATATTAGATTTGATTTAATTTTATGAAAATTGGAATTATGTTTTTAATTGAAAAATAATCTGTTTAATTCAAGATTAAACACTATTGAAAATGCAATTTTAATATTTTAAAATGTTTAATGAATAAAATTATTGCAGTTAGTTAAGAGTGATGTAACTTATTAATAAGGACCGATAAAAACGCTGAAAGGAATGAAAAAAAAATTTACAACTTCAAGATAAATTATGCAAAACACTTAAGTATACAAACTATGATATATCTTTCCTCTTGTAACTCGCTATCCAGCTTGACAATTCCACCTTACCCGCTATCAAGCATTAATGCCCACCCCTAACACGCTGTATATTAAATGTTATAGTAACATTAAAATTTCCATATTTTGCATTTAAATAGTACAGTGCAGTTATTTATCCTTGCCATTGTTCAATTGAATTTCGTGTATATAAAATTAGGTAGGTAAGTGCAATACTTTCAATAAATTTTTTTGAAAGTTCCATAAAAACCCCATTTTACAAATTATAAACAGTATTAATTTACAATATCGTTGCAATACAAATACATTAATATAAATTTTAAGTGGGTATTACAATTCAATCTCAAACAGCAGTATTTTACAGCAAACGCAAATTAAAAGCATTGGGAATTAATGTCACTATGTATGTTTACAGAATTTTAATCGTTCAAAGTTGGTACGTTTTTTATTAATTCATTAAAAGCGTTCAATTTTCAGGTATTATTATCTTGACAGTTCCAAACACGATGAACATTATTAAAAAATCAAATAAAAGAAAAAAAAACGTTAAAATTTAAAACGAAATGCGCGTAACATAAAAACAAAACACAAAACAGAACATAAAGCGAAATTCGTTCTGCATGGGAATGTGTTTTTTTAATAATCTCGTGGATTCCACATTAAACCTATTTTTACACTGTTTCATAATGCAACTTCGTAAACTGTAAAATGACCAAATAAAATTTCTAAGCTTTTGAAAATTGTTTGTTTCAGTAGTTTGTATCTGCGTTTACTATTTCACAGAAACTAACGAACAAACTAAAATTTATATTTACCTGATATATCTACAGCATGGAGATTGTTTAGGTTGAGTTTAAAATTTAAATGAAAGTTTTAGATTAATGTGCATAAAGTACTATCATATTCGGGATGTTCACACAAAACAATTAGTACAATCTAAACTACTATAGTTTTAGTTAATGGAAAGTGAATTTTAGAATAATTTTTACTTCCTGATGGATAACACACGTGTTTTGAACCTCACTGAATTTTGGTAAACTTTATTATTCATCCAACCATGTGTTACCGATATATTTTACTAACATTGATTTTCTTGTAACAATATACATAACAGCGCACAGTGGTTTACGCTATATGGCGAGGTGGACTTAATTATTTATCTCAAAGGATCAGTTACGTAGGTATTATTTATTGATTTGTGTGGTAAGTTTAAGTCTTGCTATCATTATAAATACTAGTGGAAAATACAAAATAACAAAATTATAATAATAGTTAATAATAGAAGACAAGATTTTACATCTTCATGTAATGGTGAGTGTTTTTTATTTGGTTCTACTTCTAAACTATTTACATATGGATTAGAGAAACCCAACAGCAAATGCACGATGTCCTCATTCGTCGATTCACGAGAACATTTGCGCGAATGATCCCTTCGCTATCAACGGTAGTCCTTATTCCGTGTTTCTTGCGCCTTCTCCGATAAAATGCCTATAGGCAAGGCAGCGGCTGTTATTATTTTACTGCCATGTAGATAGATTTTATGGACTGTCTTCGGCGTATTATACCAGTGTACAGACTCACTTACAACTCGGCAGTCTCATTGCAGTAGTCGCAAAATTTCTCAGCGTCTATTTCAGCTCCGGAGTTTATTGCTTGCAGAATTATTGAAAATCGATGAATTAAGTTTTTCTCTACCCCTGTTATTTCAGCTGTAACGTCTGGATTATTACAAAATCATCTTGATGTATTTCCGTCGTTTGTGGAACCCACGCATTGTTTGACAACGTCGATTTTGAGTTCTAGTTTCTTAAAGAACTCGTTCTGAATCCTTTTTTCGTCTCTTCTTTGGCATTTCTTGTTTAGCATTGGTCATCCACCTCTCAAATGATTTATTATAGGCAATGTGGAGGAGGCATTCCATGAATTTTATTTGTGCGTGCAGGGGTGACAATCCTGAATGCATCTATGTTTTTTGGTTTATTACGCACCAGATCTAAATAGTTCATATCCGATGGTTTTTGCCTTACAGATAAAACATATTGCATTTGATGTAGTACCGGTAATTGTTTGAGCAATCTTTCCATCAATCATCGTAAACAGTAGTTCATGATTACTCCATAGGTTTTATCGCTAATGTGGACTAAGGTATCGTTGGGTTGGCAATTTTAGAACATACTCGCATCCGAAACATTTTCTTCTTCAAAACTTTATTTGTATTCGCCGTGACGAGATAAACCATCACAGCCCCATTTTGATACTAAAGTTATTTCTTCGCTCATGGATGCAAGCTCTTCTTTGGTCTTAGTTTTTAAAATCCTTTCTGTAGTGTGATCCAGCAATTCTTGCAAACCCACACAGGCGTAACCTTCCGTTACCTCTACATCTGTAGGCTAACATTCCTTCTTTAAGTTCAACACTTTATAGTAAGGTGGGAAAATATTACAACCCAAGGCTTTGGTTGCTTTTCTAATTACCTCATTCCAAAACTTTGATAGAGAAGCATTCAGAATTAAAGCCAAAGCTTTTTCCGCACTAAATTAAGAACAACGTGGTGATTTATCTCGAATGCTATTAGCGGCTGCAGTAATAATTTCCTGAGAAACGTTGTCACACAAACTTTTAATTTTTCTTGTTCGATCACAGTATTCTTCAAATGATTTTTCTGGTCATACACATCGAAGACGTTTTGAAGGTGTTGGTTCATTTTCCGTGGAACTTGAAGTAATTTTAAATATCCCAGCAAGCCATTCTGCAATTTTCGATAAGAGAGTTTTCGTTTTGCGATGCAGCTTGCCACTTTCGTCCAAAGTTTGGTAAAAAATGTTTACTCAGTTTATGATATATTTCTTCCATCGCTGTCTCTGTTACTTCTGTATAGCTCATTTTATGTTTTCGAGACATTTATGCACTTCGCGATTACTCGATAGAATAATGTCAACTGATTTTCGATAAGTTATACTAAAACTTGCCATGATTTTGAAAATGCAGTGTTACCTTCTCAAAGAACTGGTGACTTATGAGCAAAGAAATATAAACAACCCTTTTTATATACAAAAATCAAAGTCGATTACTTAATTACCCTTATTATGATTCATTAACTTCATTGCAAATAGTAAGTGAATTTGGAAGAAAATGAAAGGTCATTAGTTTAATGGTTCCTTTAACCAAAGCCGCAGGTTACCGCAGCTGAAATCTATTTGTTAATGTAATTAAGGGTTCAATGCATCATTCGCACCTTATTTCGCCTTGAGGGTCGCTGTGGCACAATAGGTTATGACCAATTAACTTTCAAGATATAGATAAAAGTGTACCTTATTTTTAAATGGTCTCTACAATATAATTAGAAACTTTACGAATAATCTATAATTGCATTTTAGTACCTAATGAGTTGCATTAACAGACAAAGGAGAAAGTTTTTTAATTGAATTACTAATATGGTTGTAATCGCCCTTAAACATTGTACGATTTTTTTTACTTGAAATAGGGTTTTGTTTAATAGTTGACTTTGATGTCATATTCTAGTTGAGAATATTCGCCTCACCCTCTCATATTAAACAACACTTAAAATGTTGGTATATCGAACTTTTGAAAAAATGAATTTTGTCCTTTCGTAAACCAGCGTGCAGCGGTTCTATTACTTTTGTGTGCTGCATAGCAATTTGAAATCTCTTCATATTATAAGGAGGAACTATCTCTACTACCCATTATCATCACATATTTCTGCTCCAAAACAGTATTGACTGTTAAATCTCTTCAGTCATAGGTGTAATTCAATAATGGAAGAGACCGAGGGGAAATATTTCTGTGAACAGTATCAAAACAAAAAGATAATTGTAATCTAATTAATTCCAACGGTAGCCTGGCAAATGTGCAAGTGAGGAAATGATACACAGATTAATCCCCAGCAATGAATCTGCCGAAACGAAGAAGACCTTATGTCTTGGTATAGTTACACACAACAGTATTTATGTAACCCATGTAAAGGGCATTAAGATTCTGCAAAGTAGATTTCGGTATTCCTATACGATCTTGGGGATGAACAACACATTAAAATAATTAAGGGCACTGTCATATGCTCAGAGAGCAGGAAACCAAAAACTTTAACTCTCATACGTCGTTACGAGGCATATTCAAACAGTAGGAATGCCATTCTCAAGCAGGTTGGGTCAGAAAGAGATAAAGAAAGGTACAAGCAAGGGAAATCCCAAACTCAGGTTGGCTGTTCCAATTACCCAACTACAGTCTTATTAATGGAACAAGCATCTCGCCAAAGTTGCATCAAAGAAATAAAATGAATGAGTAAACTATAGGAAGTAAAGAAAAGTAGGAACTATCGTGGATCACATTAATAGAGAAAGGACAGATATAGATCACAAGGCTCACATCTACACACCAGGATTTACTTTATTATATAAAATAAAACGAGCGATATAACCTGCTTTTTGATTAACAGTAAACCAGAATGTCTTCCTGACAGAAGATTCACTTAATATTTTATGTGTTACGAAGTCTATAATACATTTTTACTAAGAGAAATATCTGAAGCTAATGTACACAAGATATTTCTGTATCTTTTTCGAAACCATGCATAAACGTCTTATATACAAAACCGTTTTGTAGTTTCTGTCAAACATTGAAGCAATCGTGCACTTTTAATCAAAAATTAAAATTACCCAAAAAATAACTCAATAGTTAAGAGACATATTGATTGAGAACACCTTATACAGCAATTGACTGAATTCTAATTGCATAATTCAAACTAGAATATTCCTCAAATAAAAGTGAAATAACTATCTCTTCAGACAACAGTAATATTAGAAAGTGTACTAATTAATGTATCCAAATGAAAACAAAATTCAACGCACTGTTAACTTTGTGTGACATAAAAAAAATTTACGGTTAGTGATGACGAAAACAAAATCTCAACTGTTTTATGAGATACAGCTTTAATTACCTCTTAAATCGAACATTATTTAATAATCGCGCTAAAAGGCGTATCAATATAGGGATCGTAAAACGATCATTAATCAAGTTATCTGGAGCGGTGCCAACTCCATTGTGTATGAGTATACTCTGAGTATGACAGATGCACGAAACTGAAAGATTTACTATCAGTACTAGAAATAAACATTACAAGAATTCACATGTATGTTTGCGATGTAATAACTATGAAGGCGGGCAAGATAAAAAACATTAATAACAACCCGCTTATTGGACGTTGGCCAAATATGAACAAAGAAAAAAGAAAAATGTAAAACGTTCTGCACCGCAGAATTTAACATTGTTTTGTCAGTGCTTAAGACAAATCTTTATTAAAATCTAGAGAAATTTATGAAACGTCGCATTTCCAACTTAATAAGAGAAACAATTTTTATTTTCATTTGCTTTGTTTGCTTTCTTTCTCTTTAATTCTTTTATTTACAAAATTGCTTTCTAAATACATAGGTATTAGTACGTTACAGCTCCACCCTGTCGGCGTCGTCGATATAATCTTTTGTTTTCAACCCCAATTTAAAAACTACAACGTAAACAGGATGAGCATTAAATATCTTTCACTTTTTATGTATAGATTGAACACTGCGTACTACATTCAATCAATGATGTTGTTTTAAATTTATGTAAATTTTTGTTTTTTCTGCTAAACTTTTTAATTGGTTGTGATTTAGAACCTCGGAGGCACTGATAATAATTTAGTATCCGACTAGCATCCTCAAGCTCGTGGAAAGAGTCTAAACGAAAAAGTAACGGTAAAAGTATGCCATCTTCCAGTGAGACGAACAAATCAG
>VTPC01002655.1:0-26440 GCA_011009095.1 Ignelater luminosus | reverse complement strand
GTTTTGTAACTTTCTAAGAATTAAGTTGAATAATAGCTCAAGTTTTCTAAAAACAACTCCCACTACAATTCTCAAAAAAATCCTTAACGGATTAACCAATCGCATTTTCAGAGGGTAGTTAAAGTTAATGCATGGTGTGAACACTATTGAAAACTACGTTATACGTCTTCATTTTTTTGGAGGAACTTTGAATGATGCAATGCATTTAGATTTCTTGATTAACTCTTTGCCTGAACTCTTGGAGGAAAACGTAGAATAATGGCACTCCACCTCATCATCATAAAGATGTCAAAAATTACTTAAAAAGAACCTTAAAGCATAAAGTTATTGCTAGAGGTGTTTGACATGCTTGGTCCCATCGCAGTCCCGACATGAATCCATTGGATTTCTTTCTGTGGGGGGAAGTGAAGAATGAAATTTATCATTTTCCTATCGAAAATGAAGAACAATTACTTGAAAGAATTACTGCATCATACCGATCTGTTACTCCGGAGATTTTAGTTCGGGTTCGACAGAATCTTGACAGAAGATTCACTTTACTTAACTTGAATTATTCAGTATTTTGTTGATATTCTTTGTATTGTTTTTTTGAAAATTTAATTTACACAAAGCGTCATCTGGAATTTTCTTGTTTTTATGATGTTGTTGTCTATTCTAAATTAAATTTCAGGCGTGGGCACCCTGTATAGTGTTCATTGATTGACAAACAACTGAAAAGTAGATAAGCAAGTAAATAAAATATAATTTTTATGTACTTCATACACCATTTGTGGGTGCTATTTTGTCTTTGCAGAATATCGTTTGAGAAACATTAACTTCAGTAAAACAGATCGCCCATAAAATCTGACGACCTCGTCTTTGAAGAACACCTGTGCCTATGTATCATAAATTATGGATAATTTTAGTTCTGTACAAAATAGTACAAATACGTAACAACTTTTTCAAGTTGTGAGTTATCTCTGTACTTGGTAGGTTCACCTACAAGAGGATTTTACATTCTAGAACTTTCTGAAATATAATATGTACTTGATTGTATACATTTCTTATTTTCTGTGCAAATCATTACTTGCAATTTAAATATCGTCATCATTAACATGATATTTTATAAAAATGCCATTCTCTTATTTTCTTAATGTGGGTTGAAGGACGTTCGTATTCATAATCAAACTATAGATTTTCTAATATTCACTTTCCGTTTTAATTAAATTTGAGACATCAAGTAACAGAAAAAGTCAAAACTTCTTGAGAATTGCAAAGCAAGAAATCTCTGCATGAACGTGGTTCCTAAACAATAAATCTAATTAAGGCAACTTATTCGCATAAGAATATAAATCACACGTAATCGAGCAAAGTTTACAAACATTAATAATAAACCAGTAGCGTCGGCGTGACGCAACTTCCGTAACACCGCGTAGCGTACTGCCGCCGACTCCTAACGCAATTATCTTTCTTACCTTGGCACCTTCTGGCCCACTGCCACCTCGTTACTTTTCTGTTTTTGCCTAGATACACCTTTGCATTTGCATATTATAGCTTGCGTTTGTATTGCATGTCACGTTTAGCGCACCATTTGCCGTATGCAAAGTGCATATGTGTTTCAATTGTACAAGCAAATTGGTTCATTTTAAACTTTAAGGCTAATATGGTATGGAATTTCATAGTTAGTGAAACGTTTTGTTATTTTAAGTTCTTAGAGTATTACCTGCTATTTCAAAGTATACATTAAAGATTTCTTGATACACATTTAAGATTGCATTATTAAAAATATTTTATACTTGTATTCAACAGTTAACAATGCGCTATAGAATAAAATCTAAGTTTATAAAAGAATGATAAACTAAACTGACTTTGTAAGAAACATTTACTTACCTCGATGTGTATACCCATATAAAAGCAGAGATTCCAGGGAGCTAGAGTTTATTAAATATTGACTAGGTTCCCTGGGGATTCCTCCAACCCGTTTCTGATTCTAACGGAAACGAGTTGAAAGGGGCTTAGTTATCAAAAAGATAAAATATTGCGGAGGCATAACGATTTGTTGCCGATATTGTGCGCAGACATTTCTCGAGAAAACGTATTGTTGTTGAGTGTATAATAGCAAGGTTGTGGTAACAATATAATGCTACTTTCGGAGTTATCTGATAAGATATTTTACGTATATCGTAACAATTTTGAATAATAGAAGGCGTTTGCGTTAATATCTCAAGGGTGCCGTACTAGGGCACAATTCGAATTGTAAAATTCAAACAAGGAAATTATGCCGAATTCCTGTTATCTCTGTTGTTATTTTTTGGTAATCCTCTGAAGTGCAAAACTTCTAACGAATAAACAAACGTCGTATTTGTTTCAGTAAAAGTATCAAAACATATTACTGTTTACTACATAGAAGCGTTTATTATTTGCATCAATTGGTGTAAATATTAAAGAAATTCCTACGTAACGTTCTACAGCTTACTATTCCGTGCTTTTAACTTAATTACTTACTTTTACTTCTACTTTCTTATCAAACTCATTTACTTTCTCTGAGAGGAGTAAGCGAAAGACAAAACCTTGCAAAACAAAGTAATCAGTAAAGAAACGAGAAAGGCAAGAATTTATTTCTCTTATTCAGGTTGATCTTAATTATCTTTGTTTCTAATTAAATAATCGCAAACTTATAAACTTATTTTTCTGATCGGTTTAATTTATACAGGGTAGGTCAATTAACTTGGAACCTCTAGCTGGAACCCAATATAATTTGTCATTTCAACATAGATTTATTATCAATTTTCACACTGTAATCGTCTTATTTTCAGTCTATTACGTAGACAAGTCATTATTTTCTAGGAAACTCTTAAAACAAAAGCGATGTCTATTTCGAGTAAACAGAAACAACTTCAATTTAAAATAAAAGATTGAGTAGGCGTCGCCTCGAAACCCGCTAGGGTTATTTTACTTTATTTGACTTTAAATTGAATGCAACTTCAAAAAAATGTATAAACTTACAGCGTTGCATTTAAAGCAAAAAAGACTGTTTTGTAGAAGATTTTTCTCTTTACATACATAATAAGGAATTAGAACGCTTCTATTGTTTTTAACCAGACTATAAGTTTCTGAACAGCCTGTATACTACGCAAGTGAGGTATTGTTGAAAAACAAAAGCTAGCTTTAACATAAGTAATCATTATAAAAGTATTTCATCAAAAACATCACCAGTACAAATGAAAAACTCTTAGCACGCAGAAGATGTGCATCTAGCTCCAACCAGTTAAATAGCGAATTCGATTGTTTTTTTACACAATTTATTTATATTCACTACCGATAAGTTAGAAAGAATTAAATATTCCTTTTGATAACTTCCTAGGTGTATACTACCCGTGGTAATAAACTACTTACAGTCTGGGTATTTGGCGCCTATGGCAGAATTTCTTAAAGCGCCTTAGAATGGTAAACAGAGTTGTGTGTGATGAGTCTTATTTATTATTATTGTTTATTATTTTATATCCGTATGCGCTCCAAATGACACCGACCTGGCAGCCGACAATGAACGGTTCTTTGAAGAGCTGGAACCAGGCCGACAGGAGAGCTCAATCGTCGATTATATAATCGTGAGCAGGAACTGTTTTATGGGAGTTCTGAACACTAAGGTGTTGATGAGACCAGAAATAGGTTCTGACCACTACCTAGTGAGGATGTAGAAAGGCAAAAGGAAGGGAAAAAAGTAAATAAAGAAATAATTAAGAACCACAAACTCAGAGAAGAGGAATCAAAAGAAGAATTCCAAAAAGTACGAGGAGCAACGGGAAGAATTTTCTGGAGATGACTTGGAAAGCATGTGGGGCACATTCAAGAACATAATAATGGAAGTAGCAGAAACAGAGTTGGGGAGAAGCAGAGTTGGAAGAAAGGTGAAAAGAACCAGGTGGTAGACAGAGGAGGTTATGCAAATCGTGGCCAACGAAAAGAGAGCCTTTAAAAAGGCTTTCGACCGAGTTCTCAGGTAACAAATCTGGCAACTGCTTCGAGAATATGGAGTATTGGAGTATGACGTAGCGACTACCAGCAGTCTATAGAGTAACTTCAGGAGCTATGTCAGGACTGCTAATGAGGAGTCAGAAGTCTTTATTATCAATCAAGGGTGCTCGATCAGCCCCTTGTTATTCATTGTCATGATGGATAAAGTCATTAAGAGGTGCAGAGAGCGGGTAAAGATGTTTAGGCTAGGTAACTTGGAAGAATTGGAGGCATTCAACATGAAGATAACCCTTAGCAAGACAAAGATGATGGTGATCTCTGGCAGTGAAGCTGAACGACATACTAATGTATCCTTAGGAGGTCAAAAATTAAAACAAGTAGGTGCTTTCAAGTATTTGAGTAGCTATATTAGTCAAGATAGGAAGAATGACGTGGAACTTAGCAATCAAGTTGTCACTGCAGGGAAGCTGTTCAATGCCATAAAATTAAGATTCTTAAATAAGAAGGCAATATCCAAAAAAGTTAAATTGGCAGTATACAACTCTACCTATCTCTCCACCTTGCTCTATGGTCACGAGAGCTGGGTGTTTACGCAGACAGTGCACAGCCGAGTACAGGCAATGGAAATAAGATTTCTACGAAAAATAGAAGGGAATATAAAAGTTGATAGGGTTAGAAATTAAACAATCCGCACTACGCTTTTAGTGGAGCCTGTGAAAAGCAAGGCGGAAAGAGGCTAGGTTAGATAGTGGGGACACCTCGAGAAGATGGATGAGAGCAGGGAAGCGAAGAGGGTGTTCCTGAGGGGGATGGAGGAAAAATGGAGGAGGAAATGGATGGACGATGTGAAGGATGAACATTTTTAACATTCCTGAGAAGAGCTAACCTGGTTGTAACCTTGCAGTTAGATCACAATTGGGCTACCGCAGCTGGCCTAGTCAATCAGAACTTGCACACTTTTGTGGGTTGTAAGTTGTGGAATCAGACTTTGTTCTCTATCCATCAGACCATCTGCAGTGGTCTACTGACTAAATTAAAGGAATTGTCTTGGTTGCTTTTAGGACGCCTTTTGTTCCTGTTATTTGCTCCTGCTTTTCCGCACTTTTTATGAAAGGTTTAGAAAAAATCAAACTGGATTTAGGAACTAAGCTACATAATTAATAATGCTTTGTTCATCCTACGCTCTCTCTTGCGACTTTTTCTTTAGCTTGAAAAAGCAGAAAGCTAATCTGGTGATAGGAATAAACTTTACATTGATGATGATCTTCTTGTCGCTGTTTTTTATTCTACCTACAGTAACCCACTAACGCACCCAGATAAGTTACCTTATAGATACACTTATTGTTAGTCCATTCACGGCTCTTCTGCCGACACGCAGCTTAGTCGGTGTTCTTTGTATAAATTTTTTAGAGGAAGCTAATCTGGCTGAAGTTCAGGCTTTTTGCCCCTCTTCCGATCTTCAGTGGTTCATTAACTTAACTACTTGAAATTAATTTTTGTATTTTGAGGCTGAATTCTATTTCTGCTATTCATTTTCTCCTACTTATTAAACTTTCTTAGAAAACTCATCTAGTCGAAAGTTTTGATTTGCTTTCCATCAAACTACCTGTAGAGGCAAGCTACTACTAAACAGCTACCCGTATTTAGAGTCATTTCCTTAAATATTATAAAGGTAATTACATGACAAAATATGAGGTACCACCACTTTTTGGATTTCCGATCAATTTATAACAAGCTTTGTACCAATGATCTAGTTAATCTGTCACTACCCTTTCTCCTAAGTTATGCTTGACGTTACTTCTCGTTTTTCCTGTAATAATTTGCTTTCTGCAATTACACAAATTCCACACACTTACCTGTGTATATTTGAAACTGTAAAATAAAATCAGAATCATTTGCACGTACCCACATTTTGTATCTCCTTTTGATGGACTTCATGGACATATATTGACGGAATGAAAATCTAATCACAGATTCATCTATTGCTTGACATCTTGTGGGTTTATATAATTTCTCAAAGCTAGGTTGTCCCTTTTTGGGTTCAGTAGAATTATCATTCATATGAATGTGCCCAAGAAGCAAGCTAAAGCGATTCCGCGACATGCATGATGCAATAAAACTATCTCGTACATCTGCTCTTGAAAAGAATTAGAATTTTGTAAACTTGTTTGGGCTACGTACAAATTTGTTTCAAATATAATTTTCTTGACGAGTTCATCTAAAAACAAATTCATAAAAAGATCCAAAGTACTTTTAACACAGTCAGGAATATTAGGTCCTGATGTTCCGCTAAACTGGACCATGTAACGCTAGTAACCACTGGAGGTGCTAGTAATTATGCTGCCAATGGCATGCCATCTTCTGAATCCCAATCCATATCATTACATACAGTATTGTTTTCTGGATTAAAAGTAAGCAAAAGGGAAAACCCGGACGGATCAAAAGGACAACAAACTGGCGTGGACACGGCACTTTCAAGTTCACTATATGGAATGTTAGAGGACTGAATGAAAAGGAAATCGAGGTGGTGAGAGGAATGGAAAAGGCTGAGTACATATTTTAGACATGACAGAAACAAAGAGTAAAGGACAGGGATGCGAATAGATCCATAAGAACTCGATTTTAATTTACTCTGGAGTAGGACAGAACGAAAAAGCCCGAGCAGAAGTTGCCTGCCTAGTGAATAAAGACTGTGTGGGGATGATAAAGAATTGGGAATTTGTATCTACAAGGATTTTAACAGTTACCATTGCTGGTGAAGCCATAAAGGAAACAACGTTGTTTGTGGCTTTCGGTCCAAATGAGGATGAGTCAATAGAAGTGAAGAAAGGTTATTTCCTATAAAGAGCTTCAAAAGGTCTATGAGAAGAAGAAAGAAGTGGAAGATTTTAATGCCAGGGTAGGGTGTGATACTACTGAATATAAAGATGTACTGGAAAAGCACGGTGAGGCGCACAGGAACAATGACGGAAAACGTTTACTACAGTTTTGTCTAGCAAATGATCTAGTTATCCAGAACACCAAATTTCCTTATGAGGACATTTATGGACACACCAGGGTGGAGCCAGCACAAAACGAACAATCTCTCAAAGATTATGTGATTACATAGCGCTGTTCGGCCCAGTATGTTAGAGACGCTCGGGTAAAGAGAAGAACCGAAATTGGAAACGACCACAATCTAGTGGTGCTCACCAGGGTTGTACCCCAAGCAATTACAGCTGCACGAGGAAAAATACGAAACCAAAGACAGAAAAGATATGCGCATATAAGTTGAAAACCGAAGAAATCAGAGAGTTTTGTCAAAAGAAATTGGTGGAGACATCAGAGGTTATCCCAGGTTGGAAGGAGGAAGGAGAACTGGAAAACGCATGGCAGAATTTTAAGACTGTGGTAATTTCGGCTGCAGCAGAGACCTGCAGAAGTGTTCTAATAGGCGGTAAAAGAAAGCAGGTTACTCGATGGTGGAGTGATGAAGTGAAAACGGATATGTTGCACATGAAAGAAAAATGGAAAGAGTACTTACGAAATAAGACTCAGGATGCATATGACAGTTATAGCGAGCAGAAAGTTGCAGTGAAGCAAGTTGTAAAAGCTGCTAAGCAGGAGATGCGGAAGACGTTTAGCAGATTTTTGGAGAAAAGTGTCACGGGAAAAAACTTCTCTATACGGTCATGAAAGATATGCGGAAAGAGACTGGAGTTGATTGCCCGATTAAATTTATTAAGGATAAGAAAGGAAATTTCCTATCAAAGAAAAGTGAAAAAATGGAAAGAATATTTCAGCGAGTTACTGAACAGGAATGCTACGGATGTGGAAGATGTGGCTGACATTGACACTGTCGATGAAGACCCATCATCCCATCTAAGAAGTGATTCACACCAACCAAGGGAAGCCACACCAACTGTTTTTGAGTTGCAGCAAGCATTAACTAAAGTTAAGCTAGGTAAGGCAGCTGACCAGGACGATATGACGCCTAAGATGTTGAGATACATGGGCGATGTTGGAAAGAAGTTGCTTTATCAAGTTGTTGTGTTGGCTTGAGAAAAGTGCACCATTCCAAAAGACTGGGAACTGTCCATTATAGTTCCGCTTTATAAAAAGGAAGATAATAGAGAATGCAGCAACCGCAGAGGTGTGCCTGGTAAACTGTATGGTAGAATACTTGAAAGAAGGTTGAGAGGTACAGTAGAACATAAGCTAGAAGAAACACAATGTGGTTTCTGACCAAATCGCGATACGCAAGATGCTATCTGTGTAGCCCGACAAGTAGTAGAGAAAACTATTGAATACGGGAAAGAAGTCCACGTGTGTTTTATTGGCATACAGAAAGTCTTTGACTGGGTGCCATGGCAAGCTATGTGGGAAGCTCTAGAATGCTACCAGGCTCCAGGTGATCTAATTAGAAAAATTAAAAGTTTCTATAAATTGTGTGGAAATGAGGTAAGGGCTTGTCATTTATCATCTTCATAGTTTACCACTAATGCAGGGGTGAGACAAAGGGACATCCTGAGCCCGCTTATTTTTGCGGTAGTGATAGACTATGTCTTTAAAACATGTAGAGGCTTTAAAAGATTCAAGTTTGGAAATTGGAGATTAAATCCAATAATAATAAATGACGTAGATGACTGGGGGTTACTTGCAGATACCGCACAGAAACTGCAGTACATTCCCAATCTTCTAACCATGAGCCTGGAGGCAATAGGACTGAAAATTAGTCTTTATAAGACAAAGACCATAGTAATCGCCAGGGAACGGAAGATCCATCGCTTTTTAATTTACGACGAAACCATAGAGCAGGTGCAGGAATTTAAGTACCTGGGTGTGTTGATAGCAGAGGATGGAAAACTGAGAAATGAGCTGAATGCAAGGATATCGGCCGCTGGAAAAACGATGCACGCAGTAAAGAACAAATTCCTTTAAAAAAAGAGAGGTCACTAAGCTACAAAGCTAACTGTGTACCGAAAGTTGAATCTTGACAGCTAAAACTGAGAGTAAAGTCCAAGCTGCAGAAATGAAGTACCTGTGGTGTGTAGCTCCACTATTAGAGCAGCTCTCGCAGTTGATCGTCCAGTGAATCAGGGAAAGTCCGCAGAGCTGAGAGGTTTGGCCATGTCACTAGAATGAACCATTCGAGATACCTCAAGCAGGCACTAGAAGCAAAGGGGCCAAGAGGTCGGAGAAGATCCATCTGGGCAGACAACGCTCGGTGCTCGCTTACAATGGGAGGTAGCACTTGGGGAAGAGCGGTTGAGCTGGCTCAGGACAGACTGGCCTGGCGAACCTTTTGCCAACCCTCTACACCTTTCGGTAGATGAGGGTCAGGATTAAGTAAGTATATTGTTTTTTGGATTTTCCGGAATGATCAAAATTCCTTTCGTCGTCATCTTCAGAATTTGATACAAAAGATTCATTATCGGAAGGTAGTATTCGTTCTACCAGACTAAAGAACTCATCTGGTGATAATTTTTCTAAATCCGGAAATTTTCACAAAGGTTTGTCTATAATAAAAGAACGGATGTGTGAATTTGCACTTAAATAAAGTCAGTCAAAATAAAAAAATTACTTTACAGGAACAAATTCTAGCTACTCTGTCTTTTTATAACAAAGAGTAGTTGTGGTTTCAAAAGGGACGGCATCATAAAAACACACAAAATTGTTTATATTCTTACAAGTTTTCTAATATCTCTACAGTATACGCTAATTGAATGATAAATGCATAATAATAGCAAAGTATTGTATATACCTTGAATTTATTTCAAATCTTCAGATGATCGAGATTCGCTTGTGGTTTAATTTATTAAAATACGTCGACGTAGAAACATTCTGGTTTTACTACTCAGTTTGTCTCTATAAAGTGGGTATCTATAGGGAAAACCGGTTTTTTTCTACTGCCAACCACCGAAATACCCTTTAATCCTATTGAGTTTAATCCACCCCGTACATATTTTATGAAGCATTTCGATCTCTGATAAATTGAAGTATATGCCTTACGTTATTTCTTCTGTAAATTGAAGTCATGATACTTTTTAAGATCTTTTAAGTAACTATTAAAATTAACTAATTATTTTATCTCTAAATAGCAATCTTTCTTGTGTACAACCTTACGAGCTTTTCTCAAAATAGAAACGGCACGGCATTGAAAAAATAGTGAAAGTAATTTAAAGACTCGTAATCATATACTTTAAAAGTTTTCTATTTTCCCCTTTCAGAAATCTCCTTGATTGTTATTTTGAGAATGGCCTACATTTATTTCCTTGCTTTAAAGCTTAATCTAAAATTTAAAACAGGAAAACTTTGAGATTGCATTTACGAATGTTTGTTGTGATTTACATCTGTCCCCTAAATATAATATTCCACTTGCGACTATAATCCCTAAAATTATTAATAGACTGTTTTACATGCACGTCAAGTTGTAGCTTCACAAGGGTTCACGATAACCTAAGCATTTGACAACGTTAATGAAGCAAATAATCAAGATTACATGGGTTAGTTGAAACCGAATCTACAGAAAGTCTGGATAAATGTATGATTTCCCCCGGCAATCTTTCACATTGATTCATTCTTTTAATTTCTTTATTGCCATACTTAAAACGATAGCAATGAAGTACAGATTGAAAGCAAATCCGCGTTAAAATGCCTTTCCAAGATTTTCACATTTATTGAATGTTATCACTTTTTCCTCGACCTGTTAAATTGTTCTTTTTTTGCTTTGAATTCTATTGCTTCTTTTCAATTTCATTCAATTTGTCTGCGATTCAAAAGATGCTATTTTCAAATTTGTCGTTATTTAGGTCGACTTTCGTAGAAGCAAAATGTTATTGCTGCGAAGTTTCGATATTCCCCTTCCACGGGTTTCTTTACTTGTAAACAGAGATATCTGAAACACTGAAGCATGAATACATATACGTTTATTTTCTCTTGTAGTATACTGTTTCGCGAATACATCTCCCTTCGTTTCAGTATTATTTGCTAAATGTTGTACGTGATATCTCGACTTAAAACAGATCTAATTTCGATTAGAAAGATTTTAATTAATTATCTCGAAAATTCTAAATCTTCAAGATAATTTTTCAACGTTAATGGAAAGCAAACACATCTTGGTTTTTAAAGGAAGTATATAAATCTTCCATTTTTTCATCCTACTTTAATTAGAATGAAGCGACAACTTTTATGAGATTAATATTCATATCTTTTACAATAGCACAACTTAATTAATCTTTTTAAGTTGCCGAAAGTCAGTAAAACTGTTCCATAATTCAAGGGCCTACCAGAAAATGCTACGGTCTACAAAACAACTCGTGCTACATTGTTAGCCCTCAACCTGCATATGACACCTTCCCTCGCAAAAATAATAACCCAGAGGACTTAACGCTTATTAATAGAACGTTTAAGGACATAAATAACACGGAATGACATAAATTTGTGTAAAGAGGAAATGATAATACATGTGCCTGTAATGACAGCCCTGCTATGGTATAAATCTTGGTCTTCTCAATTGTTATTTTAGAAAATTTTGTAAAATAAAGTATTCATTTCAATTTTTATATGAGACTCACGAAAAGCAGAAATATTTTGTTATTATTCCTGCGAACTTTTAGAAGAGAACTTTGTTTTAACAATCATCAGCCATTATTATACTTATCCTACTTGCTTTTTTGAATACTTAAAAAACGTAATGCATACTAAAAAAGTTTTGGCCTCAGACAGGATTTGAATCTAGCATAATATTGATAAAAGGAACTATGCCCTGTCAAATGATCTACTTCATTCTCTAAATTCAGAAAACTCATATCCACAAACACAGCTGTAAAACCGCCCTTCCTTGATAGCCGTCGTCCCAATCATTATTCTATATCTGGCGAATCTATTCTGCTTTTGAGACGATGAACGGCAAAGGTTCAATTGATATAAACATAAATACCGATGTGGAAGTTTCGGAATAGGAAGAATCAAGACGGCGCGCGGAGGTAATGACCCATTTGTAATCTAAAAAAACGCAAACTGGAAGAAATTCGAGAGGCAAGTAAACAGATTTACGAATCCTAAAAGATTTTGTACCACAAACCGAAAATGAAGTGGAGAACATGACCAAAAAATGTAAGAAGCTCGTGTAAAGTATGTAAAGGCAGATATATCGATAAAAAAGGAAAAGTGGCCGCCAGATGAGATAAATTGGCGTACGAAAAAACTAAAAACCACGAAAGGAAAACTGAGAAGGCCGAGGAAACTTTTTTTAGAGAAAGAGAGAGAAGAGAAAGAAGACTTCGAGCAAGAAATGAATATATAGACAAAAGAAGACAGTACTATAAAGAAAAGGTTAAGTTAAAACGAATAAACTCTTTTGCGAAGTTTTGTGAAGAGCAACTTAAAGAAAATTCTTGGAATATACATAATAGAAAATAGAAAAAGGGACGTAGATCTTAAAGGACCTTTGGGAATCAAGATGATACTTGGACGCAAAAAGGAAAAGAAACAGTATTATTTGAGAAATATTTTCTTAAAGACAATTGAGAAGACAACAGGGGAACAACAAAATATTCGACGCGCCAAAACAGAATGAGCAAAGAAAGAAAAACAAAATGTATCTAAAAAAAGACTTGGAGTATATAATCAAAAATATGACCGACGAGAAGGCTCTAGGTAATGACAACATAACAGCTCTGATTATTCAACATATGCTTGCAGCAGTAAACGACGTTATGGTAAATGTGTATATAGCAGCATAGGGAGTTCTCCCCTGTTATTTGAAGATGGTAAAATCAATTTGGACTCCAAAAGGAAATGTCAAGGATCGTAAACATAAATGGATGACAGACGAGACTTTTGGCCACATGGAAGAACGTCGGAAATAGAAAAGAATTGATAAAAGGAAATACAAAGACATTCAAGGACACATAAGGTCTAAAATTAGACATGCAAAAAATGAATGGCTAGAAAAAGAATGTGAGACACTTGAACAACTACAGAATCTGCATGACGATTTTAATCTTCAAAAGAAGCTAAACAAAGTTATAGTATCATAGAGGAACAGAAAAACTGGAGGAATTGTTAACGACAGAAGTCAGATCATTCTTGGAACTAAATAAAAACTGGACATATGGGAAAACTACTTAAATGAACTTTTTCATGAATCCAAGGCCCATAGAACAATTATCAATAGCGACTATGAAGAGGCATCTTCAACTATTACAAGAGATGAAATAGAAGAGCCATAAAGTTATCAAGAAATAATACAGCGGTAGGTCCGGATGAACTACCACCAGAACTAATCAAGCTACTGGACTACACGTAAAATTCGATAGAATATACCAAGTCGGTCAGTGTCCCTTGCATGCTTGGCATCAACATTTATCCCGTTGCCTAAAAAGATGAATACAAGAAGCTTCAAAGACCACCCGCTAATCAGTCCAATGAGCTACATTTTAAAAATATTTCTGAAAATTATACACTAGAAAATAGATAGAAAATGCAAAAATGTTATCGGAAATTTGGATTTAAGCTAGAATTCTGAACACGAGAAGCAACGACAGCAACACTGGTAATGGTACAGCACTGTTATGATTGAAAAAATGGCATGTGCTTGCTATGAGCAAGCATTTAACAGAGTTTAACACCACAAATTAAATTTAATAAGATACATCGAGAACCTTCACTGGCATCAAACACCATAGGTAAGAATGGACAACGAGAAAGCAAAAGCCGTGCAAATCCGCGGAGGCGTAAGACAAGAATATGTTTTGTCTCTTATTTTATTCAATTTATATTTGGAAAGCATTTTTCAGAAAGCTCTCGAAGACTGACAAGTGAGTATAGGTCAACGGAGTCTGAATCAACAATATACGCTATGCCGACGACACCGTCCTAATTGCGGATAATTTAGAAAACCTCCAGCTCCTCCTCAACAAAGTAGGCGAATGCAGTAAAAGAATGGGTCTAGATATTAATACCAGAAAAACCAAATTCATGACCATCTCCAGAGAGCTTGACAAATTCAGGGACGCTAGTTTTTCTATCGAACATGCACGTATAGAAAGGGCCCAAAGATTTAAATATTTTAGAACCTGGAAAGCGGGAATTGGAGACTTATCTGCCCAGCTTAGGTAAAGCGCTAGATAAAGCAATTACACAAAGGTTAGTATACGATTTGGAAACAAGAAGGCAACTATCAGAACAACGATTTGGCTTTAGAAGAGTAAGATATACTTCACAACCCATAAGCAAAATAATTGAAACCATAAAGAAGAACATCAAGGTAAAGCAACACGTAGTGACTATAGCGTTAGATATTAAGAGCGCATTTAAGCGGCATGACACGACAGTTTTATATGGGCAACAAAATAAATAAAATGAAACAAAAATTTAGGATTTATAGTCCCGAGCTTTCTGAAAGACAAAAGAATTTAAGGTGAGGCAAATGCAGCGAGGATACCTTCAAAGGTCATTTTATATGGTTATTAAGCATGAATGATTGGTTTATTGAAGTTGATAAAATGGCAGAGACAAGGTAGAATTTTAGGTCAAGCCTTCGCTGATGACCAACTGATTGTAATCGAGAAGACAAACAAGAAACAGGGTATGGGAAAGGGTAGTGCAGTTATCGTCAATCTCTCGCCGAAGGCGGGAGGCTGTTTTAAGTGCCTAGGCGCTTCTTCACGGACCGGGACCTCTTGCCGCGCATCTTTCGCCGCGAAAACGTTTGCCGCAGACCCCGTTTCACCGTATAGATTTTCACTGCAGGTACATTTCGCTGCAAATAACAAGTTCCAACATATTTACTTCGAGTTATTTATCAGAACTAATGTGAAGTTATGCTTTATTTTTGCTAATTTGTCACGTAATGGTAATAACTAATGTGAAATTAATAAAAGTAAGCCTACAGTAGTTTTACAAATCATAATCAGTAATTAACAAACTGAAATAGGTAATGGATGGCGCACAAAACATTTTTGTTGTGTTTGGCAGTATTACATTAAGTTAATTTTGACAAATTGCTAATTTTATGTCTTCTCGACATTTAACAGCTTATAGAACAAGAACAGATAGGTTAAGTAAGGTTAGGTTAGATTAGGTTTTTAGTAGATATGAACATGTGGTAAATTAAATACCATATTGGCTAAGAAGTTGAAATCGAGTCTGCACCTGCTTCGCTGCCCTCAACTAAAAATCTGCGATTGGAAGTGTCAGTATGCTACACTTGTGAATGGTTACCACGGCGAGAAGTATCTGCGGCAAATGTGTCTGCGGTCAGAAGCTCACGGTGAAAGATTCGCGGCGAATGAGTCGCGGCGAAATGTCCTAGACCGGCTTCTTCAGCCTAATGGAGACGTTCCTTGTTCGCGTTCATTGGCACCTGTCCAGCCGATGGAATGATGGACCATGGAGTTGCAACGGCGGCGTCCGGGTTAACCTGTCTGATGTATTGTTGTGCGCGGCGGCGATTGCAATTCGTTCCTGAAGGGGCTTGGATGAAATCCTCGTTAAAGAACTGAATGATGTTAAAATAAGAGCATTGGTTACTGGCGAAGGTTACGAAGGTTGAGTGGCGTATCGGTGGATGTTATTTGGCGTTCTCGACTTGTTGGGTTGGCCCCATATCGAGTAACAGAAAAGTAAAGGTTGTTGGGGTCATTGACCCTGGTGTAGCCTGTTTCGGCTGTTGTTATGTCTGCACTTTCTGCCGAGCTGTTGTCTTGACGAATGGAATTGATGGTTGAAGGCCATGCTGAATCCTGCAACAGGGGCAATGGATATGGTTAGATATCCATTGGCTGTCGCGGGTGGTGTTGATATTCTGGTAGTGATGGCGTTGGTGAAGAATCGAACAACGTGCACACTAGGAGATCTAGACCTCGCCATAATTGGTGGCGATGCGGCATACAAATGATTTTCGAGATTACCAGAAGCAGCTGCAACAGGACGCGCCACCCGGGGGGGAGATCTCGGAAGAGCCGGACGCGCCTGTCACGCGCCAGTGCATACACACTGGTAAGGAACGGGAAATATGGAGAGAAAGACACAGAGACATTCAGTGACCTTTCCTCTTAGCCATCACAACGTCACTTCGCCCCCCCCCGCCCGCAATTTAATGCAGGTTTTAGCTCCTTTACTCCTAGAGGCCGTGTGAGGAAGTTCTGTGACTTTAACAGGTACTTCCACTATTTTGTCTTTTATCTCCAAGAAAAACTTTCTCTTGCTTCTTGTTTCTTATAGCCATATATTGGTTACATCCACAAAGACTTCCAAGACTCTAATAGCTATTGCATTATAACCTTTTGCTGTTGCGAGCAGAAGGCGTTTTTGTAAAGCTTGCACATGATGTCTAACGCGACTGATAGATATGAGCTCGAACCTTTTTCTATTCCAATACAAGAAAAGTTCCCAATATGGCCGACCTATCCGTTTCAACTTCACTAGAAAAATCAACGGAGAGGAAAATCTTAACCGTAAACCCCCCTTGTAGCCACTATTTACCTCCTTGCCAAACTTAACCCCTAACTACGGTTCACTGCACACAATAGTCGCATTGTGCTTTGTTGGCGATACAACACTACTTTTCCACTTATATTATCCCGCTTAGTCTTCAGAGTCAAAAACCATTTTCGGAACTCATTCTTGTTATCCTCGGAACTTATTCTTTTTTTGTCTAGTATACTCGAAGTAATTCTCAAGCTCTGACCTCTTAAAAGTGTATGATCTATTTTGTCTTTCTCTATTCCACATGCACACAGCGGTTCTATCCCTTGTAATGTAAATTTATTTCTGTATTTCATGTCTCCTAAACAATTGCTGTTATACTGTCTCTCTTAGATTCTTCCTAACAATATTTGTACAAGTTAGTAACACCCTTTTCTTAAATTTTCTTCATAATTTTTTCTGTTTCATTCTTAATTACTGCCCTTGAAACTGGCATTCGTTTCGTTTATACCTCTTCTTTCTCGATCGCTTTCTTAGTCAACTCACTGTCTCTTTGGCTTTCAATTCGACCTAATACGTGTGCTTCGATCTAATTTAATGAGTAAATAAGAATTTTAACTGTAAATTCCTCTGCTGTTCTTTACATCAGGGGTGCGAGTAGAGAGTTAACGTATATTTTTGTCACTTTTCTTTGACATTCTACTCATTAAAATATCAAACAGAATATCAATCCAGGCACTCTATTTAGACACGCTATGTAAAGCTTAAAGTATCGAGATACTAGTACATAACTGATGATACAAATTCGTAATTCTCAATTTGGGCACCGACTACTTAGATCATACGGCCGGCCCCATGAATTCGATCCCAAACTAGAAAATTTTTTTTCTGTTTTTGCCGTTTACAAAACGTAATGTGTATGTGGTAGCTATCATCATCAGTGCTACACCACCACCTGGGCCGACAGCATGTCGTTGAAAGTTGTAATACTGCTGAGCATGCAAGTGTTTGTGATATCTGAAGCAATTAACAGCAGTACTTGATAAATTGTCAGTGTTTAAAAATGTGAAGATTTATAAAGATACACTTTTTGTTGTATCCTACAAACTTTAAAAGAACCCTTAGAATCATTTATTAAAAAGAGAGTAATGGAAAATTTCGTCGATCATTTTGTTTTTAATCTTAACTTTGGCTCACGCTAAAACTTATTTTTTGCTCTGAAAGATAAAGACTCGCTATACAGCATTTCGATGTACACGACTAACAATAAAAAAAATCGAAAGCGAGCTTTTAGGGAGGCTTAATATCTAGTTCTTTGAGTCTTTATATTTCAGCCATCTAAAAACTGTCTTAAAAAAGTAAATATGTAGAAAATAAAAATATTGGGCACATATTCCTAAGATATTTGTGTATAACTAAGTTATTTGTGATCTAAAAGTACAAAGAAATCCACTTTAGAGAGAATGAAATCCATTTTAGAATGAATTGTGATTCTGTAACATAAGTGCAGTTTGTTGTTAAGGGAATTGTTAATGCTTTGGTGGGATAATAAAGTGAATTGTTCTACTTTTCCTTGCTAACATGATTGTTCAGCAGTTTAACTATAACAGTTTATTTCATTTAACTAAAATTTTGAAATGTGAAATTGTGTTTTCATGTTAAATTATAATATCGTAGGAGGTGCGTATTTTATTATAATTGAACTTAAATACAATAGAAGGAAGTTAGAAATACGCTTGTAGTGAAAATTGCGTAAGCTGATTCTTGAAGGAAAAATATCACTCTTATCAAAAAAGAGGAAGATTCGCGCATACTGAAGGACTGCAAATAAGACAACAATCTGTGGAATTTTAATAATAAAGAACTGGTTTTGGAAATTTGTGAAATGAAATAAAGTCATTCATTTGTCTTATGCTCAACGGGGTATTGTCGTACAAGTCTTTAGACAAGCTTAAAGGTACTATGAGTCTGTAGTTCCAGCATTAGCCCACCTTAGAGATTAAGCCTAAAAGAAGTTAATTTCAAAACCACAACTTTCGAACTAAATCTGGAAGATTGTTCACGGTCCTTCGAATCTTACATCGGCGTAGAGATACCGTTTACCAGTTCTCCGACGAATAATTGTTTGTGTTCCGGTCAAACTAAGAAGCCAACACCGGTACTATTAAAAAATAAGATGAGCGACAAGATGCAATCGATCCAGCTCGGGCTTCAAGAACACAATATCCATTAACTACGACGCCCGATCGAGGGGATGGGAGAAGAACTAAAGAAAGAAGTATCTCCAGACCGATGCAACAAGTTGCCAACAATGATTCTGGAAAAATGGGAGAAACTGTATTTGTCTTCAGCATTATTTCCGCCATCTCCCACACCAAGCTCAGAGCAGCCATGAGATCACATCAACGTCAAGCACTTAATGCGTCAATACACCCAACAACATGAAGCATGGTCCAACCAGATCTCCAAAATCATTACATCAGTAATGGCATTCTTACAAGCACGAAAGCTGGTGCCCCCGTTGCAGGGGCCGGAAGATGGTATTAATGGTCGCCACGATGTGCCTTCTAGTGGTGGCTCAGAAATGCATAAGCAAATCGTCAATCATTGGAAGATTGACCATTTAAAGTTAGTCTCTCCGTACATTATCTTGCAGAAGCTAGATAATTGTCCATTCCTCTGGGAGACTGGCCCGTCATAGTCTTCCGAGGGGGAACAAACATAGATGAACTTAACAGTCACTACATAGACCAATCGCACTCTGCACATAATTTTCTACATCCGAAGAAAAAGGAAAATGCTACCCCATTTTTTTCCACATCAATTTGTCGCATCATTAGACATCTACTTTCTCATCAGGACATTCTTCTACCAGGCCTACATCCACAACATAACCTATCATGCCAGAAGAAAAGAAGTTCCCGCCACCACCACAACAGATGCGAACAGGTGCAGTCCAATCATCTTCATACCAACAACATGGATGACTTGATCGCTTGTACACAACAGCAATCTCGTGCGCTGCAAAGTGACCTATTGCAGTTGTGTCAGAAGTCAAACACGAGTGAAGTTGAGGATCTACACGCCTCTCTACCTTGCCGTTGAAGAAGATTAAATAAACAAAGACACACGACAACCAACGACCGCAGCAGACAGGAAACAAGAGCTTACAAACACTCGACCTCGACGCGGGAAGCATTCGCATTAGGGTTCACACAAGAATTGGTATAACATACAAGTCTGCCTAAAGGACGCTTCGAGGAAAGAAATGAAAACGGGGCAGCTCAAAAGAAGCTGTACCACAATACATGACTAAGTCTTAGGACTGAAAAGCTGACTAAGAATAGTAAGTCCGCTATCCGTCTGGTACAAGCTTGATGGTATATCTAGCAAATTCGCTACAGGATTACTAACCAGTCCGCTGAAGGGATGCATCATGGCATATCCAGCCGACCAAGCTGCTAAAGTGTACACAAGCCGAAATAATGTACGAATCAGCTAAAGAACACATCACGGCATGATCAGCCGACCAAATCGCAAGGTGTAAACAAACAGAAAGTCCATTAAAGGACAAATAACGCGTTCGCTGGAGGCTATCAACAAATCCGAAGTAGAGAGAGCTCGCAATACCACTTCAGGTAACACAAGTCGCTGCAGCCGAGCCCGAACAGTTTTGTAAAGGATTTACGCCACTTTGCAAAGTTTTGAAGCTCAAACAATATCTATTTCCTTAGATTCTTCATTTTCTATTTTTACTGTCGCTTTCTGATTCCAGTACAGATTTTCAATTACATTTACGATTTGTGGCTCGACTCCCTTTTTTCTGAGGAGTGTTATAAGCTGCCTATGGTGTACTTCGCCGAAGGCTTTTTCATAATCAATGAAGTACAGGTGTACGTTTACGTTCATATCCCTACATCTTTCTAGCGTTACGTTTAAGGCAAACAATCCCTCCCTTGTGCCCATACCATTTTGAAATCCAAATTGTTTCGCTATCTTCTTCGAGTGTTTTTAAAAGATAGTTTTAGAGTATGTCTCATCAGACTTGTAGTTCGATATTCCGAGCATACTCTAGCATTTATAGTCTTTGACAAAACTACAAAAGTTGATCTCAGCCACTCTTCTGGTATGACGCCTGTTATGTATATGGTATTGGATAAGTCAGCAAATATTTGAATTTGGCCCCTCTCAATTAATTTAATAGGCTCTACAGGAATTTGCTCTGTCTGCCTTGTTTACTTTGGCTTTTCTAAGTGAAAACTCTATTCTGAGTTCTACCATTTCAGTTGTATTAATGTTGCCCCTCTCAGCTCTGGCATCATAAAATAGTTCCCTTATATATTCTTTCCATTGTTTTAATTTAGCTGGAATGTGTATTATTATGTTGCCATCTTTATCCTTATTTATGCTTTGCTGTCTTTGCCTTCCCAAACCTGTCATTTCCTTGATCTGTTTGTGGAGATTGAAGTTGTCATAGGAAGCAGCTAAATCTTTGATTTCTCTGCAGTTTTGCATCATATATCTCTCCTTTGCCTCTCTTATCTCTCTCTTTATAACTTTATGAATTTTTATATATTTTCGAGTGTTGTGTCCTTTTTGTTGTCTTCTTTTTCCATGAGGTCAAGAATCTCATCGGTCATCCAGTCTTTGTTAGAAGTTTGCTTATCGTTTTCCATTTTGTATTTAACTGGAGTCAAAAGAGAAGATTTAATATTTTCCCAGTTTTTTATTTGCAACTCTTTCTTGCTTATTTAGTGCGATGGTTTTCTTTATATTTTCTCTAATGTCTTTCTTCACTGTATTTTTAATCGCTTCCTCTTTCAGCTTTCTTATATTCAACCTTTGATCTCTTACCTTTGCTTTGATCTTTTTTAACTTTATTCTTAACTTTGCAATATGGGGGTTATGATCTGAATTCACGTCCGCTCTCGAACATGCTTTGACGGAAAGAATGGAGTTTTTATATCTGTGGTTTATTAAGATATAGTCGATCACGTTCCTTACAATTTCTTGTTCTATATGTCTAGGTGATGTCCACGTATATATTAGTCTTTTCAAAATTTTAAACCATGTGTTGCTTATAACCATGTTGTAGAGTTGACAGAATTCGATTAATCTTTGTCCTCTTTCATTTTTGTTTCCCAAGCCATAGTTTCCTACTATACGATTTGTCTCCTGTAGGCGCATAGATTTGAGCCCTAAGCTGTAGAAGAACTATTCTTTCTGAGAATTGCATTATGTTCAGGACTTTGGTTTTGATTTCATTTTTTATTATGAACGCTACTCCTTATCTATGTTCCGCGTCCTCGGCGCAGGAGTCCGTATCCTCGATTTCTGTAATCACGTTATGTAGTTTTCCAGTTTGGTATAAGCTTCTCACATTCCATGTTCCAACTCTGATTTGAGCGCTCTTCTTGTTTTTTTTGACTTAGTTTTAAACTCCCCCCTCCGGAGATCCGATTGGGGGACTAGAAACTTCGGAATATTTATTTTGCCTTAAACTTAGCCATCATGATTTATACTAGGAATATTCTTGTGGATCTTTAATGCAGTTGCTTTCTGCATCCTTATGCAGTTTATCGGTAGAGATTCCTCCTCCTTTAGGGGCGATTTCTCATCAAAAGGGCAAATGAGTGCCCTTACTCTTACTACCTCATCCAGCCAAAGCTGTTGAACAAAGAGGTGGCTGCTTAACCCGACAGCCGTTCCGTCCCTATCTGTATTTTGCTGTCATGACTATTCGAAATTCAAACCTGAAGATGTTCAAAATTCAAGTAAGCTTTCAAAACAGATGATCTCATACTAGGAAGACATTTTATGATGATTTGAGTGCCTTGGCCTCTCATCAGTTATAGCGTAATGAGATCAGTCTATCTGGCGTTTATTTTTAACCAAGAGTCACGGACAATTTTTTATCTACACCATCTAACAACCGTGCATTGAACGAAATGAAAAGTGTAATGTTCTACTATCCCATCTAATTATCTGCGTCAGTTTCTTGTTTCTGCTTCTTCCTTATGATTGCTTTGGAATTCAACCTACACAGTGGTAATATCTTTATCGAAGACAAGTTTCAGTTTTCCGATTTCTGGATTATCTTCTAGATTCTCTATTGTATACTAAAAGGTAGTTGTGATTTCATCGATGCATGTTTGCTTACAGCGCTTCAAATAAATTCAAGTATGCTTTAAATGTAAAATGAAACTTGCAGGATTTAAAATGCTGAACTTAGAAAACGTCATTATCTCAGATAAATGAGATATAACAATGAATTATATTTTAAATGCAGACTCGACAAAATGTAATTTAAAGCTTTTGTAAACGATTTGAAACTGGATTGTTCAAAGAGTATGCTGCAACTTGTGCCCTTAATTGAATAATGCAGTTAAATCAACTTATCGATTGCAGAGGAAAAACAAAAAATGAGTGCGGTTTTTACAATAAGGAAAGCTAAGCTTCCTACTAAACTCGCAGAAGTGACAGGACGCTGTACAGCAATGCTAAATAAAATGGATGGGTATTTTAAGTTAGTTTTCGCATAGTTATGCAGCTTATCGTGTTGTCTAAAGTCTTCTCGAGATTCTATGCAATGTAGATTTGCATTGAAACGTCAGCTTCCTTCTTGTTGAGGCTTTTAAAAATGCAATTCATTCAGAATACAATCTTCCAGAATAGTGACAGTAATAATTCACATTCATTTACCATAAAATTTTTTATACGTCTTTGAAAGCTTAAACAAAAAACTTTTTATCTAGTTTGCCACCGCCAACGTGCTAACTACTTTAAGCCACATGAAAGTATTGTTATTCTTCTTCATGGATACTTCATTGGTTCGATATGTCAAAGTAGAGCACGGTTCGGCGAGAGTGTGCATTGTTCAACGTTGGCGATGGTCTCTTTTCACTCTGGCATTCGCTATCGGACAATAACAGCACGTTCGATAGCATAAACTGCCGGAGTGTGGGAGTTGGCTAGGTTTTTTTATTTACCCGTGAAAAATTCCATTTTTACACTTTAATAATTTGTTTGCTTATAGTTTTTGAAAATATTATATAAAATAAATGCGACCCCATATAAACGCCGAAGGGTAACTCATTTTCTTGTACCCATTATGGATTACGATGCGCTTTCAAAATCCCCAGCTTTAATGGAAATTGTTACTGCGGATTTAATTTAAAAAGTTTATTCACGATGGCATTTAGATGCTATAGTTATGTTAATACGGTGCAAATGCAAATTTTTATTGTATGAATGGTAAATTACGAGACTCAGTTCTAGATTTTTTTTATTTTTATCTTCTTTATTGTTAACATCGGGATTTGTATGTATTTTGGTTAATAATTTGTTTTTGCCATATTTTTATGTACTTCCAGAAGCTTTTCTTAGCTGATTATGATGAGCACCTACAATAATAATACTAACAAAGAACGCAAACAACACAGGAAAAAGAATCATGCAAATTAAAGAACAAAAAAGAAAAGGAAATTTGATTTTTAAAAATAGCACCTTTTCATTCAAATTTATGTAAATTTTAAGGGATTGTTAGTTAGCTACCCTAAAACCTTCTCAGAATAATTCTGGGATTTTCAAGAGAACAACGTATATCTCTTTCAACATTATCAAATTTTCCTAAAATTCATCTTATAATAATGGATCTTCCACATAAAAGATAACTTTACTACTGTATGAGGAACTGTCTTAATTAGATTTCTATTTGCTGTAGAAACCACTAAATTGATTTCATTATCAACATTAAAGATTATCGTGAATTCTGGTTTGAGAAACTGTTAGCTGCTCCTTTTGTTTATGAGTTAGAGTTTATATTTATTATCAAACAAAAAGACGAAGTAAAATAGGAATATTTTATTGTCTGATAGTAAGAGTAATATGGAAAAACCTAATAAGTTTTATAGTTACTCTCTCGTTTGTATCGTTTGCAGAACAGAACGAGAAAATCTCACTTGATTCGTTTAACACCTTCCACCCGTGTACATTTAAAAAGTCTTCTAGTGTAACATCACTTTTTTTACGCTGTCTGTATAGCCATTTCCCTTTACTAAACCACATTAGTGTCACAACCAATTACACGACGGTCTACCATTGACCACACGCGATAGCTCTAATCTAAACCCTATCTCAACAGCTTTCCCAAACCTAAAGTAGACACACGCAGCGAATACCTCACCCATTTTATTGAACTTGTTACCAAAACCATCTCTCACTTAGACTGACCCAGGGCACACCGTTAGTATACTCGATCACTCTCGTATTCGCAAGCAATCCAGCCACTCTAGCTTCCCTAACATATGGTTCTGGTGTTAACACACTACCTAACTCTAAAAGTAGCCATTGAACTCACTCATTGTCCCATAGACCTCTCACTACCTCCTTAATGCACAAAAATGATCGAAGTTATCATTCTGAGCACGCATACAATTTCTGCACTTAACCCTTGTCACAGCTCGTAAATTCTAGATCGTACAGTGCATTCCTAACGAAGTGCCCCAAGATGTAGGATCCAAAGCGTTTGTTTATCTCATCCCACTTCGCAACCTTAAATGCATCGATCCTAGATTGTTTCATCATTTTCAGAAACTAATTCTTCGAGTCGCATCTACCTTTCACCTTACTAACTACCCGAATTTCTTCCTTAAACTTTTCATTGACTCATTGTCAAAGCGAAAGTTTTCTCATACAAGTCATCGTGACTCGTACCAGCAAGGACATCATACACGATGACCTTAGGACATCTTTTCCTGAATTCCTGAACCTTAAGGTCACGCGCCCACAACGCCTTTTTCAATGTTTCTGTGCCTTAGTGCTTATTATCCGTACCGGCCGCATTTGTACACTTTAGCTGAGGTAAAGAATGAAATGTTAAAACGCAGTCACTTTGTTTCCTTTTTCTAAGGCATGCGACAAAGCATTGGCTACACTGTAAATCGCGATTTAATCAGCAAGCGCCAAGTGCAAATTTGGCTAGCGCGGATAACATCAATTTTTCGTTTTTCATCAGTGTTTCATAGTATACATATTTCTCTATTTCTGCAAATTCCCCCAACAAAATCTCTCTGACACTTTTCCAGGCGTTACTTCTTAACTTCTACAAGTTCATCATCATTGTTAACATCATCAACTTCTATATTTTCCCTGTCCAAACCACCGCCTCTCACCTGACGCTTCTCTGAAATTTACATTACTGCGTACCGAACTAACGCTACTAACACGCGACCTCGAAACCGTTTCGTCAACCAAAATCTTGCCAACGTGAAACTTTAAACTTTAGGATTGGAGAGATTATAGAGACTCCTTCTTTCGGTCTAGGCGGTTTGGCTAAGATTTCCGGAGATTTGTGCCCTTTTGTACCACAGCCAGAAGACAAGATGTGAATGTTTGACAGGGTTGATTTTGTTATATGTTTGCCACCGTTAAGCAACGACATTTCTGAGGTAAAATTGTTGCCAAGTACACATACCCAAAACTCAACTCATCAATCATTATTCATAATGGATATCCCGGAAGAGTTTACACAAAAAAAGATGTGAGCAATTAGCTCAATTACTCAGTTTTAGCAACGGATTCGAGACAGAAGGAGCTTTTGCTTTGCGTGGGTGTTTTGAAGATTACATTTAGACTTTAGCTTAGCCAGGGAGGGGGCGTAATACGTGAGACATTCGTGGGGTCTTGGGCATTTGTCCATTTTGTGTGACAAACTGGTTCGGTTCAGTAAGAAAATTGTACTTGAAACATTCTTGCTTATTTTTATAAATATCTTTGCCCCAGTTTAATAGTTTAATAAGAAACGGGGACTAGTTTTGTAATTAAAAGCGTCAACCGAGACGTCAACAATTTTTTTTACTGACAGCGACGTATTGTTAGTTCTCATCTAGGACGGCAGTCTACATAAATTAAATTGAACTTCTTTGTTCTGCATAATTGCTGTTTTACTAGAGACGAAGATTTAAATGTTGCTTTGGATCACGGTTTACAATCTGAGATATTATGCTATTGATGTTGTTAAAAGTATCTAAATAGAAAATGAGCAATATATTAGATAATAACACACTGATAT
>VTPC01002654.1:19890-34501 GCA_011009095.1 Ignelater luminosus | reverse complement strand
GTAGACCGAATAATAATGCGTGTCTGGTGCACACATTCATCAGTACTTATTTTGATTTTACTATTAGCTAAAATCAAAGGGATTCAAGGGCATTTTCATTGCTGAGTTCTATATTTTGCAACTTCATACGTATTAGTCAGGCCGTCCTTTGATTGTAACCAGAACAGTACAAACCAGGTATGTAGAATTTGAGATTTTTTTGGACTAAACTAAGAGCGCAAAATGTTTGATACACGGGCGGCCAATCACTTGGTACTGTTCTGATTGTGAGCAAGCTAAGGTAGCAATACACTTCATTCGACACCTAATAAATATATGACAGCGCCATTAGACACCATGAATCTGACTATAGCGTACAGTGTACAGACTATACTGTATAGTGGACACCGCTTTTGGTCATAGAACTCAGGTTATAGCATAGAGCACGTGGTTTTTCTAAGCTACTTTTTAGTCTGGCTACTTTTTTTCACAAATAACATCCTGTTTTACTTGAATCTTACTGAACTTTTAAATTAATATTAGAAATTTTGTCTTGTCGTGTGCGTACTAAGAAAAACCTTGGAAAAACAACAACATTTGAATCCCGGACCTTCGGAATACTATCGTAGAACGTTAACCGCTCAGCCAAATTACTTAGTAGTAGACATTTGGAAAAACGAATAAATTAAATTTAGAGCACTAGAAAACAAAGTGGGGAAAAACCAAAAAATTGTTGGCGCAAGTAAATTAAATTTTGGATGGATGTATGTACTTAACATACACATATTATAAAATATTTTTCTCTAAGAGTATAAATAACCGAAGAATAAATAAAAAATAATACTAATCCTGATTTCGATTGGAACTATTGGAATAATGAACCAAAATATTGTTAAGGTTATACTGAGAGAGCAGTAAACAACACTACAATTTATAATTAACAAATATGTAGAATCACAACCCAAACAATGTAGATCCCATAAATTCTTTCTTTCGAGAGCTTTTTCAAGTTTTATTGGATTATCAAGTTCCTATACTGGAAACCACCTGCACCTACTACTTTATTTATTGTCATTTTTGTGTTTGACGATAATGTTAAGATATGTCAAAGCAGGTGTAGCAAATTTGCATACTAAAACTTTAGTACAACTTTTATGTTGTATGTTATATGAAATACTATGGAATGGGGTTACAAAGAACAAGGGATAGAGAATATGTTATCAAAACAAACATGCAGGCATCTTTCATAAAATAGTAAATAGGGTACAAACCAGGGAATTCATTATATAAATATCTAATGTTTATTTCTTTGGTACTCTATTTATATTCATCCTTCAGTAAATTACTTTCACAAACAATATTGAGTTGTTTTCATATAATGTAATAATCAACATAGACACTGTACATACTGGAAATAATTTATTATTTCGTTCCTGTAGATTTAGTTCATAGCTGTTTTTGTAAAACATGTGTAACTTAGACTGTATATTGTTGTATAAACTTCCTTGCTAATGTATTACTGGAGTATATCCAGACAAACACAGACTCTTCTGCAAATAACTCAGACTGTATAGTGTACATTATATCTCCATGTGGTACTCACCTATTATGCAGCAAAATAATTCCGTAATTTCGTGTACAATATTATCTAGTATATGCGCTACGATGCAACATTACTACATAAACACGGGCATTCAAACGTTTTTCATATTTCATGACAGTTTTTACAACGATTATACCTATGCATTATGGAATTACTATCATAAAACACAACATTTTGTGTGAATGTTTATGTGCATGTGAGACAGTAATGCATGTGCACAAGTGCACAGAGATATTACTACATATATACGTCGAGCGGGAATTTCCTACTCTGCGTATGTATAAACGATTCCACAATGCATATTATCATCAAATCCATGAAAAGAGCACCAAAAAAGAGCGTATCAAAGCGAGATATTTGATGTCGTGGTATTATTGTAATAAATTCCTGAAATTGCACCCGCATATAATATCCGATTTGCAAATGCCTGCAAGCGTCCGCCATAATTCCCTATGATCATTGAGTGGGACGTTTAATAGTTGTTTTATATCAAGGTTTGTTCCTGAATTACGTTGATTTGAAACGCACAATTAGACGCTTTATGTTCCGCAATAAAAGCCTTGCGATAATGAAAGTATTCCGTGTAAATAGGGACTAATGACCGGAAAAATACAGGGGAGAATTCTAGAATTACAAGGGAATATTATTAACAAAAAAATAGAAAAAACAAATTTTAATTTTTATTATTAACGAGTAAACTCTTATGTTTTAAAAAATTTTAATTACTACAGTTTCAGTTCTTCTTTTTATCTCGTTGCTGTTTCATTACTCTTTACATTATTGTTTTATGAATTACTTGAGAATCGCATTAAACAAGATTTTTCTGAAATGAGGCCACTGCATTTGAGGCCGTTCATCTTTTACAATCCTTTTAATAATCTTCTTTCCGACCTTAATCTTTCAGCGCTGATAGCAATTCAGATCTACATTCAAGTAAATACTGTTAGTACTTAATATTACCTTTTTCTCATTTTTTTTTATTTAACTAATTAAAGTAAGATTTGTTCTTCGGGAAACCTATCTGCAATTCACAAATTCTTCCTTTTTTAGATTAGATCAATAAGAATGTACTAAAATTCGAATAAATTCTGCTTGACTATTTTGGAAATCAATACTGACCAAGTGCACAAGCATGAAGTTTCCTGCAAAAAAATCAGTGTGAACAGAACAGTGCTATTTACCAAAGTTGGATTTTTTTAGTTTGTAAAAGTACATGTTTTTTTTTCATTTGGTGCTGTTAGTTACAACCCAGAGTTATAAAAAACGGCCTGCTATGAATCGCACTGTAGTTTGCAATAGGTACTGATCGGTTTCCGAAGAGAAGCAGAGCTTAATTGGGAAATTGGCAGTCGTCAAGAGGCTCTTTGTATTTGCAAGTTTGAAATACGCAAGAGCTTTGTTATTTGTATAGCAATACCTTGCTAATAAGTAGTTTATGATGAAAAACTAGCTTGGATGTAGCCTTTTATTTGGCCAATGTAGTCACTGAAGCAAATCGTTCTGACTATTAACTTTTCGAGATCATTTGGTATTCAACTAAATAGTTTATGTTAACTAGGATTTGTTGAAAATAATTCATTAAGAATTATCATTTTACTTTCTAGGAATTATTTAGACACCAGCTCATGAGCTTGCGTTATGGTTAAGATTTTGTGGATTTCTTTGACACCTTAGAAGACGGGGTTTTTAAGGCGATATTAGACGTCCCATTTCTTTGGCAAACTGACTTGCCAACCACCTGAGTAAGGAACTGTGCAAAACTATCAGTTAATCTAGCCGGGCACATTCTATTCTGACAAGTTGATTATCAAGCTTTTTGTCCAGCTTTCTTACTCTGTTCAATCGTTTCACTGGATATGGGCTCACTTATGGCCAGCTGCACGGCACCGAGCTGACTCAGTAACCGTTAGCTTACGAGACTGCGTTCTGTACTATTATACTGACTATTTTCTCGGCAAACGAAGCCTTTAAGGCCCAAACCATGACATTGTATTATTTTATTCTTTTCTGTGTATTTATTTATTTATTAGTTTAAGAAATAATGTGATCTTTTCAATATTTTTTACTTGAAAACAGATAACTAGTTATAATGCTGACAGATTTCGATATTTTATTTCACATTGTGTTAAGGTTTTTAATTTTCGTAACATTAATCCGCAATAATTAATTCAAATCGAGATGCGTGGCGACCTTTATTGAGGAATAGGGTTGTAGAGAGTAGCTGTTGAGATTAGGGTGCGGGCGACGCGAAAGAGCGAGTGGATTTAGGAGCTTCATAGAGGAAAGTCCAACGCTGGTGGGGGAAAGTTTTGTGAGACGTCTTTCATAAAAATTTAGCTGTTGTGGCCCATGAAGATTATCGTTTAGTGAAGTGTCCTTAAGGAATATCAGCGTAGTGCTGGATTTTTTAAAGGGGCTGCCGTTAGAGCTTATTCTTTGGAAGTAGGGCTCCTTCTTCCTTTCTCTGTTGAGCGGAACCCAGTGGAATTCATCGTCATTTTGTCCCTCCTTGCTGTGTGGGTGCGGTCAGTTTACGAATCTTCAAGTAAATAGATACACAGTTACCCGTGTGGGTAACGATTTGGATGGTACAGCTACGCAAGGTCAGTGTACACTCATTAATATTGTAGTGTTTATACCCCCTTGTGGGTTAAAGAAACAAGTGCATTCAAAACTTCTTCAGTGGAAAACAAACAAGGAAGTTTCTTCTTGGTATTATTGTAAACATTTATAACAACGGTTTCTAGTATAACCATCGTGGTGTTGTGTTTGGTTCATTATTTATTTTTACAAATAAAGAATTTATAATCCAGTAACGTTGAGAGTAAATTTCTAATGTAAATCAGTTTTAATTTCTTTATCATAATTATTTGGCTTGGTTTTAATTTGTTTGTTTGTCGATTTTATTAAATGAAATTAGATATTTTCTTTTCGTAATATACATTAAGTGCAGTCGTAAGCTGTTTGAACGGCGGCGTCGGGCGGGTGCCCACGCACTTGGCGTTTCTGGGAATCCCCTCGAGCGTCACTGGCCAGAATTTTGCGCAGTAAGATCTAGCACGATTATCGACGTTTACTTTATAAGGATTTTGTTTTTGTATAATTAACAGTTTATTTGTTTTGTTTTATTTGTATTTCTTTTGCTTGTTTTATATTATGTAACCGTTTTTTGATTTATTTTTCTAATAGATTTGTAGTTTGAAAGTTAGTTTTATTATTGTAATTGTATGCACTGGTTTGAGCGAAAATATCGAAGTCACCTAAGCATTTGATTAATTTGATCCAGTTATGTTAAATTTCACTAATAAAGAATATACCGGGTGACTCAAAAACCTTGACATACTGAGTGATCTAAAGAAAATGGTTTGATGATTCAATTTGAATATTCTAAATTTAAGTAAAGAAACATTTATACAGAGTGAATCGAAAATACTTTTGTATAAGGCGGTTTAACGCCTTGAGTAAGCTTTTGTTTCAGTAAGTCTAAGTAAGTATTTGTAAAGCTGTTACCGATTTAAGAAGGACTATGGTCCTTTTGAATTTTGTGATCTGGCTGAATCCATATTGGCGCCTTCCAATAATACCGATTTTGAGCTATTTCAGTGGTAAGTAGGCATTTTGAACCTAGCCGTCTTCGACTCTGCTAGTCTGGGTATCAGCGAACTTAGTTCTTCGTGCCTTCTAGTCGCTGATTATAAGCCTGTGTCTTAAAATTTATTTTGGCACGTAGCAATTGTTCTGATATAGTAAAAAGCACCTAAAATCAGTCTATGATGGACACCATTACAGTAATTTCAAAAGTTTCAAAAGTCCGAATTTCAGCAATTAATTTTTAGTTTTCCTTTTTACTGTCAAAGCGTACTTGGACGTCTATTGCGGGACTAGATGTCAATTAATGTTATTCAGACCCTTTCTGGGACACTTTATTTGGCCATATTGCGTGCTGTATTTTAACAGAAATCGCATCAGTCTGCCTTCGGCTTCTTTTTGTTCTATTTTTGGCTGTCTTGGCAAGATCGAAAATCTAATTTCAGCCTAATGAGTATCCGAAATCTTCTCTTACTGTACTTACGGGTTTCTTTTACGCCAAGTACCGAACATTCAAGTTTCATCTGCAGGTGTCCAATGCAATATAGTCAGAAAATGTCTTTTGTTTAACAGTTAATTTTTGTGTTGCGTCTTTGGGATTTTATTTCTCATATGATCATCGCTTTACAACCTTCAGGAGCTTTCGCCCAGATAAATGATTGATGATAATAATGATGATAATAAAAGAGGCTTTTTACAAACTCTTTTTTTACTGACCCATCCTGTACTTTTAGTACATTTTACCTTACACAACAATAATCTTGGTTATCCTGGTAGTTATACACACTTGAAACCACCATGATGTGTTTTAGCTCATTATTGAGGGTATGTTGATGTAGTAGTCGGAAAGTTTATGCAACAGCCCTATTGGTAGGTCTTGGCTTATTATTTGGAAAGTTAAAAGTTCTCTTAAATATCAGTTCGAATCGAAACGAACACGGGTTTGACCACCTGAAAAACCAGCGCCAAATCTACGTAGTCATCTGCTGTTAGCATGCTTTATGTCAAAAAGACAGTTTAACGTATCGATTGCGATCTTGTCTTTCAAAGCGAATCCAAATGATGTTATATTTCCCAGAATAATATGATCAAGTTAATACCCTGTACCGTACAACTTGGAGTATCGTAATTACCACTGCCAAAAGTATATAGGATTTAAAGAAACAAAGGGACATCATGTAAAATCGATTGGACAAAATATCAACACGTGAAAATGGAAATGAAAAAAATGAGGACTCAGGTTTTAGACCTTAGCACAAAGTTTGGTGCAAACTCAATACTTGATATGGTATCACGAGGAGTTCTTTCAGAAATCAGGAGAAACCTAAATATCAACAGCTTCCTTTCTTTCTTCAATGTGCGAGCAACCTGTAAACTCGATGATTGTGTGGGAAACTTTGTTCACCTTTCATCTCCAATTTTTTGATACATCATTGTATGGTTTTCACTTCCGAACTGATAATTTCATTTATCAGCCATACGTTCTCTTCCTCTACTGTCATTATTTGTATCTAATTGTATGTAATTATGTGCAGACGATTTCCAATTTCTACGAGTTGTTTACTGAATTGTAAAGTTCTGTTTTGTCCACTTCCACTTTAGGCCTAGAGAGAAATACGAATACTTTGATAATTGGCGTTTTCCCTACTCGATTTAGTAAGAAAAACTTGGTTTTTGCATTTTTTGTCGAATACATATTATTAGTTTTCTACCAGCGTGAGATGTTTAAAGGAAATGTAAGAAAGGAAGGCATTAGATTTTAGCAACCTAAATGTCTAAATCTGATTTTTTGTGTTGACGAAACTGATCGTTTTTGATGTAGGTCAAAAGATACTGTCTACTACTTATCAGTTTCCACTCTGCTACATAAACACGCTTATCAGTTTCTTTCTACCCTTGTCATAATCCAATCATGCGAAGAAATCTTCTGATCCTCTTTGCTTCTGAGGAAGTTGAGTCTTAACTTGTATTTAATGGCAAAATTGTTTATTCTACAATTTACAAACTATCAGGTTCAAATAAGACAAAAACTACTTTCACATTGTTAAAATTAGCCTGCTAGAGAATCAGAAAGAAATAGTATGTAAGGAAGAGTTAAAAAGAGGAAGAACTGTAAAGTCAAAATCTTGGTTGGAATTCAAGTGCTTATAAGAGAACAAAAAAAGTAAAATAACACATGGGTCATTAAGTCCCGGGACTAACCAGTAAAAACACATTTTTTTTGGCAAAATTCGACTTTATTCATCAACATAGTCACCTTCCATAGCGATACAATCATTCCAACGTTTTTTTAAACTTTCGATGCCTTTCTTATAGAACGATTTGTCTTTTGCCTCAAAATAGGCTTCCGTTCCGGCTATAACCTCATCATCGAAGCCAAATCTATTACCCTGGAGCATCTTTTTGAGATCTGCGAACAGGTAGAAGTCAGATGGGGCCAGTTCTGATGAATATGGAGGTTGTGGAAGCAATTCAATCGTAAATCATTTAATTTCACCATCGTTTTCATCGGCTTGTGGATCGGTGCATTGTCTTGGTGAAACAGCGGTTTTTTCTTTGCCATGTGAGGCCTTTTCTGCTTGATTGCGTCATCCAATCAATCCACTAATGCAATGTAGCAGTCGCTGTTGATCGTCTGGCCCTTCGGAAGAAAGTCGATAAGCAAAATTCTGTGCGTGTCCCAAAATACAGAGGCCATGACCTTGCCTGCTGACTGTTGTGTCTTCGGACGCTTCGGCCGGCTTTCGCCCTCTTCTCTCCATTCGGCTGACGCTCTTTGCGACTCCGGCGTTTAGTAATGAATCCATGTTTCATCCATTGTTATGTACCGACGCAAAAAATCCTTTTTATCACGCGTAAACAGCTTCAAACAGCGCTCCGAATCATTAATTCGTTGTTGTTTTTGTTCCACTGTGAGCAAACGCGGCACCCACTTGGACAAAAGTTTTTTCATACCCAAATTTTCATGCATAATTTTAAACACGGTGCCTTTTGATATCTTTAGAATGTCAGCCATCTCTTGCAACTTCACTTTACGATCGGACATAACAATTTTCAGAACATTTTGGATGTTTTCGGGCGTAGCCACCTCAATTGGACGACCTGGGCGCTCCGCGTCTTCGGTGGTTGTTCGACCGCGTTTAAAATCCGCATACCTTCGGCAAATGGTTGTTTTCGATGGGCACCTTTCCCGGTAACACTTTTCAAGCCATTGCTAAGCTTGAACAGTAGTGTTTCCCATCAAAAAACAGTGTTTGATTAACACACGAAACTCGTTTTTATCCATTGTTAAACAAAAACAAATGTAACGTCATTTAACGTTCAATATCTTGACAACGACTGAACCGAATGTCATGAAATTTTTACACGTATCTTCTGAAGGTTGGTACTATCGACAAACAAAAGCGGCATGGAATTGGCGACGCCATCTGTGTGTCAGTCCCGGGACTTAATGACCCATGTGTTAAGTATGTAAAGTTAAAAACCATAGCATGATGATAGTGAGGAGGTTAAAAGTTTCGGTAGCCTAAGGCGAATTTGAATCATAAATAAATTATTTCTTGAACTAGTACACGAGGTTGACAATTTAGATTTAAATCAATGTAACCCTCGAATTAATTAGTTCGAGATTAATTTTACTTATCATACAGAATATTATTTCTTTATGGGAATGAATGGGAAGATATGTAATTAAATGTAAAGCTAAAATCAAATAACTAATTTTGTCGGAGGCATAAATGAATGAGAATTTCTTTGTTATAAATAATTTGAGCAAGGGTAATTCAAAATTCATCATTGAAAGGTAGTAGGTACTCAAGGCAATATTCTTGATTTATTTGATGTTTGCAGTATAATTATCACTCATTAGCATATTTACTTTACTATTACGTATATCCAAGAATTTCTAACTCATTTTATTGGAACTTACAAGAAGTTATGAGGTTGTGTTTCGACGTTAATTAATTACGTATGTTATATTTTTACAACGTAATAATTATATTCCTTTGAACTAGCTACATCTGTTTAATAACAGATACGTCTTGCTTTGCTTTTTAAATAAATGAATATTTCAAGATGTGCGTCTGTGGAAAACTAAATTGATACTATTCAATATCCTGACCTCAAATATGAAAGAAATCTTTAGTACAATGTAGTTCTTTGTGTCCATTTTCATCGATAACCCGAGATAAAAATCTGGTCAGAAAGTTCGATAGCTATGCAAAATGTTGCATACATCAATCATGTGCGAGTGTTAACAGCAACGCGGAGGCTCATACATGCAAATACGGCACCATATTACACAGAAGGCAATCTATCAAGCGGCTTGTCGTGCGTATATCCACTCTTTTCTGCCTATATTTACATCAAACCCGCTGCAGCATAGTACTGGGAAATATATATTGAAGGATGAAAGTAATAAATTGTACTGTTTTCAATTTTTCATCAAAATTGCCGGCGAAAATTTCGAATACAGGTTAAAGGTGAAAAGGGTTTATTTGTTACAACGTATGATCAAAAAGAGAATTGATTAAATTAGAACGGAGAGAGGTTAATATGAATAAAAGGTACATGTTTCACTTTAATAGATGTTGTAACATGGAAAAATAACGCTCTTATCATCTTTTTGAATTTAAATTGCATATGAAAAGTAGTCCTTTGGGTGACGTTAAACTGATTTTCATGTCTAAATCTGTAGGTTAAAGGTAGCAGTATGTCTAATAAAATATAAATAGTTTCTTTTTTGTTTTCTGCTTTTGCGAGAAGTTCTTATACCGAATCACTTTGTAATTCATTTGGGTACTTCAAGATGGAAATGGAAAAACTTCACCCTTATCTTTATAAAAAATTCTCAACATTCATAATGTTATCTGATTCATTCAAAACCCAATGTAATTTTACTTACTTTAGTTTTCATTCATGGAAGTCATTCATAAATTCACGTCATTTTTATTGTATACAAATTGAATTTCAACTTTTCCTCTTATTAGATTCTTTAATTCATGGATATTCATTGTTTAATCATTCAAAGCAGTTTTCGACATTTATGAAATTAATAATACTCGGCGTTAATGAGGTATTTGTTTGTATTAATTGACTATTACAGAAGCTGAAGTGATATTTGAAATTTAAGGTAATTAAAATTCCATATAGTTTTCACGACTAAAAGCATTTGGTAGAACAGCACAATCATTCCGGTAGACTAACATTTGTTGCATTTTGACACATCTGCTAGTGTATACAAGTATTATTGGCTCTTCGGCAGTTTCTATTGTTTTAATAAACTCTTATATTAACCGTCTTTTAGCATCAAAAGCAACTAAACTCAAAAAGTCAGAACTTTAGTTTGTTTATTTGTTTGTTTAATTGGGGAATCCAAAGTTGTATTCTCAAGGGTAAGATTATCTTTAGAACTGATTTATGTTTCTTTTGTTTAACTTTATTTAATACTGATTTCCTGTGCTGTTACCCACTTTATTTGTTTGTTTGTCCCAATAACTGTCAAAGTAGTTGTTGCTTGTTTGTCAGTTTATTTTAGGTCACTAACGTATGACCTAGTGAGATTTCAAGATTGCGGACTTTCCATCCATTTCACCTCTACATTTAGAACGTTACTGAAGTGAAGATAATTTTAAACTTATTATTATTAGTTTTCCTTTTAATAATGCCGCTGCAGCAACATTAACCCTGACAAGTAAATTCCACTCCATAACAAACCCCGAAAACCCATATAACAATAACCTAACTTTAAGATCGAGTAATACACACAAAAGACAAGACAAACCTTATACCAGGAGGGTATACCGGGGCGGTTGTTTAACCTCCGCCGAGGCATTAAAGAACAGCGAAATGGAATTAGATGATAGATCCCTAATAACAAACTGGATCATGATTTCCAAGCAATAAATGACGGCGGTTTTTATTAACAATCTTGCAAACCTTTCCCTACATTCGACTTTTTTTCAAATAAAAGATAATGGGAAATTTATCCTCTTTTAAAAATCTCAATTTCTAAAACAACATTTGTAAATTAAAATCTAGACACTCTGAAAATATCTGGATTCTCCTAGCTTGCAAACAAAACTGTTAAACTGGCAACACCTCGCAATACTGTAACATTTACTAAATATACACTCCAAAGATAACTCAACATTCTCATAGAACGAAACTACGGTTTTCGTAAAAGGATACAAAATCTGAAACTTAATTGTCCATTCTTTCCTGAGCCTATAACCACCACTGTTCAAATGAGGAGCAAACTTTAAACCTATCGCTTAGCTGAAACCAAATTTTTCCTACAACCACCACTGCTTAAGCTAGAAGCAAATCCGCATAACTATAAACTGAGCGCATCACGCTGAAAACAAAATGAGCTCCTAGTATGCCTAAAATAGAAGCAAAACCTCAAATTATCAAGTCAGCACAACGCTGAAATCAAAATCTCCCGACAATAAGCTTAGACTAGAAGCAAAATCGCAAAACTATAAACTGAGCGCATCATGCTGAAAACAAAATTTGCTACTGAGCACAATAAAAGAAAATTCTCAAACTATCAAGTCAGCACAATGCTGAAAATACTTTTGCTCTCTTAGTAAGTACCGCTAGAAGCATCACGCTGTATTGAGCACTTATACTCACAAGAGAAGGAAGATCTCAAACTATCAACTCACCACAATTCTGAAGCACACTCTTCTACCTTTTAACTAGTAGCGCTGCTCAAGCTAAATACAAAACCTTAAAACTACAAACTCAGCATATCACGCTGAAAATCAAATTTACTATCCAGCATCTATGTTTACAACAGAAACCAAATCTCAAACTATCAAGTCAGCACACCGCTGAAAACATACTTTTCCATCTCTTAACGAGCACCGCTGCTCAAGCTAAAAGCTTAACCTTAAAACTACAAACTCAGCACATCACGCTGAAAACCAAACGACGAGCATGGCATATCACGCTAAAAACCAAGTCTACTATTGAGTACCTGTAGTCACAACAGAAGTAAAACCTCAAACGGTCAACTCAGCTGAACGCTGAAAACACATTTTTGCAAGAGCAACCGCTCGATTCAAAAGAATGAATTCTTGTCCACCCAAAACACCAGCATGAAGTTGTGTAGAAAAACAAAAACAAAACAGAAGTTTAGCAAATTGCGTAATAGAACAAATGAAGGTAGTTTCCAGGAAATGAGTGCCGACAAGACCGAGATGACGTCTGCAAAAGTGGAATGTCAGCCAAAGAAGAACTTTATATAAAATGTAGACCACACTGGAGGTGTCATGAAAAAGTGCACTTTTCTTATTTAAAAATATCAATTTTTAAATAAGATATACAATCAAAAAAGCTTCAGTGCTTGCTGGTCTTCAGAGCGAAAACCACGCTGCTTTCGAAAGCCTACAAATCTTGTAACTCCTAAACTAGATACAAGTACACAATTACTTTCTTAAATTTAGCACACAGTGACAGCTCGATAAGCTCAAATCAGAAACAAGCCTTAAGATCAACTTTAACTAGAAGAAATTCTAAACCGCTAGTTGGATCAATAATCCCCAAAAAGCTTTCAAGCTCAGATCAGAAACTAAAACTTTACAAACTTAGTGTATCACTAAAAACTAAAACTTCTACTGAGTACCACAACTCACGATAGAAATCTTTCTTCAGACAGATTCTCTAACGGATTCCTATACTCATGAACCTAAACGCTAATCCCAACTGAAAGCTTTCCATATACCGAAAGCGAACTATCAATGAAACAACTCGTAAACGCAAAAGAAGCAAACGCAGCTTCTTCACCAAATTCACCACCTGCTGAAACGAATCTCTAATTATATTGAAGAAGTATTACTTCGCTTAGAAATCCAACGACTGCTGAGAGCATACTTTTTTAGTGAGCAACCTTCTTCTAACTAGAACTCAGCTATATAAATAAAAAGTCTTTGAAACAAAACCAGCGTAAGGCTTTACGAGACTGAAAAAACAAAACTTGAATCAAGAGTCTACTAGAATACCAAAGTGGGAAATTAAACTGCAAGCTTTTTTGTAATTAAACTTACACTTATCAGCACTTAAAGTAAACAAGTAAAACTCAGATGATCGAATTACAAAAATCATCAGAATCAATAGAAAAGTACCTTACAAGATATCAACAAAATTTGAAAACTGATTTAACTATATTAGTCAGCTATTTACCTTAAGAGGGCAACTTTAAGGTGAAATTCTAATAACAGAAAAGAGGAAGAGGTGGAAAAACTTATCGTCTCCCTACCAACCGCCCTTTCTTAGTTAAATCTTTTTTTTACGTAGCTCCATTTCCAATTTAAGTAATTTTGCGACGATTACTTCTTTAGTTTCCATTAGTTCATGGTTAGTCTGAGTAATCGGAGGTCGTGAGTGAGATGTATTTATCTGACATCAAAAAGTGCAATCTTCTTTTGAATTGAATATGATTGGGCTTAAACGCGTCTTTTCTTAGCAGCTGCAAGTTTTCGTTCTTGAATTTTTATTACTCGTGTGTATCACACCATATCTTTTAAAACCACCAAGAAATTTAGGATTGGAATTCGGGATTTTGTATTTAAGGTTTCAAAAGTAATGATATGTATATAACCAGTAGATGCTGTTGCTACCGATTAGCTTTTCTCTTTCCAGGAAAATTCGCAGATACAAAGCTTTAAGCCACTCAACACTCAGAGTTATCCTTGTATGGATAGTTGGAAAAACTGAAGAAGGATACAAAGATAGATACATGGTTTTGTAATCTTGATGATTATAGAAATACCAAGTGTGATCTGCTAGTTTATGCAGAGAATTATTGGTTTAAGAAGCTGGGCTCCATCTATATACTGTATTGATTTGGAAATCAAACTGCGGACGTGACTGGAAAACAGCTACTGATTCTTTAGTTTTGCAAATGCACGTAGATGACATATAAAGATTTAGATTGTTATGGTGAAGGCTCTTGGTGCACATGTAACCGTTGTCTGATGACTAGGTGTGGCAAAAGAACAGTACTGAGAAGTGTCTCAATTGACTGCAAACTATATGGTAATACTAAATGCTTGTCTGGACCTTCTAATAATTCTTGATTTCCAGTTATTTAGAACTTTTACCGAAGAGGAGTCGCTACACCACCAACAAGAATTACTATATCCAAAAAAGGATTGTTTAATGTACAGTTAAGTCCAAATTGGACTTGTTTGTTTTTTATGTATTTTTCTAGAAAGTTGAACAACGACAGATTTTTAAGCCTAGAATTTGTTTGCAATTTGGTATATGTTAATGAGGACTTGCGGAAGATTCTCAAACATTGTTTGAAATTTTCTAAAACAACTTCGAGAATAGCTTTGCAGTGTCAGAGCCAACTCAAGATGTAATGTGAAGACCAGGAGATAGTGGGAAAAAACGAACATTCTAACTAGCTGATCGCTTTATTGAACCTCTCTA
>VTPC01002654.1:0-19490 GCA_011009095.1 Ignelater luminosus | reverse complement strand
TTATCCTCTTTTAAAAATCTCAATTTCTAAAACAACATTTGTAAATTCAAATCTAGACACTCTGAGAATATCTGGATTCTGCTAGCTTGCAAACAAAACTGTTAAACTGGCAACACCTCGCAATACTGTAACATTTACTAAATATACACTCCAAAGATAACTCAACATTCTCATAGAACGAAACTACGGTTTTCGTAGAAGGATACAAAATCTGAAACTTAATTGTCCATTCTTTCCTGAGCCTATAACCACCACTGTTCAAATGAGGAGCAAACTTTAAACCTATTGCTTAGCTGAAACCAAATTTTTCCTACAACCACCACTGCTTAAGCTAGAAGCAAATCCGCATAACTATAAACTGATCGCATCACGCTGAAAACAAAATGAGCTCCTACTATGCCTAAAATAGAAGCAAAACCTCAAATTATCAAGTCAGCAACGCTGAAACCAAAATCTCCCGACAATAAGCTTAGACTGGAAGCAAAATCGCAAAACTATAAACTGAGCGCATCATGCTGAAAACAAAATTTGCTACTGAGCACAATAAAAAAAAAATCTCAAACTATCAAGTCAGCACAATGCTGAAAATACTTTTGCTCTCTTAGTGAGTACCGCTAGAAGCATCACGCTGTATTGAGCACCTACACTCACAAGAGAAGGAAGATCTCAAACTATCAACTCACCACAACGCTGAAGCACACTCTTCTACCTTTTAACTAGTAGCGCTGCTCAAGCTAAATACAAAACCTTAAAACTACAAACTCAGCATATCACGCTGAAAATCAAATTTACTATCCAGCACCTATGTTTATAACAGAAACCAAATCTCAAACTATCAAGTCAGTACACCGCTGAAAACATACTTTTCCATCTCCTAACGAGCACCGCTGCTCAAGCTAAAAGCTTAACCTTAAAACTACAAACTCAGCACATCACACTGAAAACCAAACGACGAGCATAGCATATCACGCTAAAAACCAAGTCTACTATTGAGTACCTATAGTCACAACAGAAGTAAAACCTTAAACGGTCAACTCAGCTGTACGCTGAAAACACATTTTTCCAAGAGCAACCGCTCGATTCAAAAGAATGAATTCTTATCAACCCAAAACACCAGCATGAAGTTGTGTAGAAAAACAAAAACAAAACAGAAGTTTAGCAAATTGCGTAATAAAACAAATGAAGGTAGTTTCCAGGAAATGAGTGCCGACAAGACCGAGATGACGTCTGCAAAAGTGGAATGTCGGCCAAAGAAGAATTTTATATAAAATGTAGACCACACTGGAGGTGTCATGAAAAAGTGCACTTTTCTTATTTAAAAATATCAATTTTTAAAAATCAACATACAGTTCGATATGCAATCAAAAAAGCTTCAGTGCTTGCTGGTCTTCAGAGCGAAAACCACGCTGTTTTCGAAAGCCTACAAATCTTGTAACTCCTAAACTAGGTACAAGTACACGATTACTTTCTTAAATTTAGCACACAGTGACAGCTTGATAAGCTCAAATCAGAAACAAGCCTTAAGATCAACTTTAACTAGAAGAAATTCTAAACCGCTAGTTGGATCAATAATCCCCAAAAAGCTTTTAAGCTCAGATCAGAAACTAAAACTTTACAAACTTAGTGTATCACTAAAAACTAAAACTTCTACTGAGTACCACAACTCACGATAGAAATCTTTCTTCAGACAGATTCTCTAACGGATTCCTATACTCATGAACCTAAACGTTAATCCCCACTGAAAGCTTTCCATATATCAAAAACAATTAAACCGAAAGCGAACTATCAATGAAACAACTCGTAAACGCAAAAGAAGCAAACGCAGCTTCTTCACCAAATTCACTACCTGCTGAAACGAATCTCTAATTATATTGAAGAAGTATTACTTCGCTTAGAAATCCAACGACTGCTGAGAGCATCCTTTTTTAGTGAGCAACCTTCTTCTAACTAGAACTCAGCTATATAAATAAAAAGTCTTTGAAACAAAACCAGCGTAAGGCTTTACGAGACTGAAAAAACAAAACTTGAATCAAGAGTCTACTAGAATACCAAAGTGGGAAATTAAACTGCAGGGTTTTTTCTAATTAAACTTACACTTATCAACACTTAAAGTAAACAAGTAAAACTCAGATGATCGAATTACAAAAATCATCAGAATCAATAGAAAAGTACCTTACAAGATATCAACAAAATTCGAAAACTGATTTAGCTGTATTAGTCAGCTATTTACCTTAAGAGGGCAACTTTAAGGTGAAATTCTAATAACAGAAAAGAGGAGTATTAAACGCAGGTGGAAAAACTTATCGTCTCGTTACCAATCGCCCTTTCTTAGTTAAATCTTTTTTTTACGTAGCTCCTACGGAAAGTCCATTTCCAATTTAAGTAATTTTGCGACGATTACTTCTTTAGTTTCCATTCGTTCATGGTTAGTCTGAGTAATCGGAGGTCGTGAGTGAGATGTATTTATCTGACATCAAAAAAGTGCAATCATCTTTTGAATTGAATAAGAGCTGGATTTACACCTCGTCCTTTCTTAGCAGCTGAGATTTTTTGTTCTTGAATTTTTATTACTTGTGTGTATCACACTATATCTTTTAAAACCACCATAGAAATTTAGGATTGGAATTCGGTATCTAGCATTTAAGGCTTCAAAAGTAATGATACATAAGCAGTTAGGTGCCGCTGCTAGCAATTAGCTTTTCTCTTTCCAGGAAAATTCGCAGATACAAAGCTTCAAGCCACTCAACACTCAGAGTTATCCTTTTATGGATAGTTGGAAAAACTGAAGAAGGATACAAAGATAGATACATGGTTTTGTAATCTTGATGATTATAGAAATACCAAGTGTGATCTGCTAGTTTATGCAGAGAATTATTGGTTTAAGAAGTTGGGCTCCATCTATATACTGTATTGATTTGGAAATCAAACTGCGGACGTGACTGGAAAACAGCTACTGATTCTTTAGTTTTGCAAATGCACGTAGATGACATATAAAGATTTAGATTGTTATGGTGAAGGCTCTTGGTGCACATGTAACCGTTGTCTGATGACTAGGTGTGGCAAAAGAACAGTACTGAGAAGTGTCTCAATTGACTGCAAACTATATGGTAATACTAAATGCTTGTCTGGACCTTCTAATAATTCTTGATTTCCAGTTATTTAGAACTTTTACCGAAGAGGAGTCGCTACACCACCAACAAGAATTACTATATCCAAAAAGGATTGTTTAATGTACAGTTAAGTCCAAATTGGACTTGTTTGTTTTTTATGTATTTTTCTAGAAAGTTGAACAACGACAGATTTTTAAGCCTAGAATTTGTTTGCAATTTGGTATATGTTAATGAGGACTTGCGGAAGATTCTCAAACATTGTTTGAAATTTTCTAAAACAACTTCGAGAATAGCTTTGCAGTGTCAGAGCCAACTCAAGATGTAATGTGAAGACCAGAAAAAACGAACATTCTAACTAGCTGATCGCTTTATTGAACCTCTCTAGTATAATCTGAAGACTCCAGAATGTTGGAAGTCATTCAACATCACAGTCTTGGAAAGGCACCGAACTTTTTGGCGATGATTCTTAATCATTTCACGTGTTATTTACCATGTGCTTTGCATCCTTTAACTATTAGTTTAGTATGATGGACATTATAAGGTGGCAATATTACGATGTGTTGAAAAATATTATCTAATAATTGAACAAAAACTCCGGACTCTTTTTTAATAACTTGAGAAATATGAAGTGATGACGACATGCACAGCCATATATTTGTATATTGATTTAATGCAATTTTAGAGGATGTCTTTCTAGTTTTATTCGTTCTTCTAAACGGAACTTGATAAAATTCTTTTCTATTTCCGTTTCGTCTTCGAATTTCTCAAGTAGATATGTTGGATATTTTCATTTGTATTCTTGCATATTGAATACCTTTATATTATAAAAACAAAACTGCATTTTTCATAATGCAGGGATTTTTCTATGAGGAGAGCATGAAGAAATTCTGAAACTTACTGAGCTTTTGGTTATTTCTTGTAAAATATTAGCTGTCTAATAAAATTATCTTATGCGCTGTAGAATGTATGGTAGGCAATTAATTTTACTAATAGTAACTTCTCTTGAAGGCAACCAATCTCGATCTTACAAATGTAAATATACCTACATAGAATTTCCCGCCTCATTCATTTCATACTGGCAGGTAACTTCATTTTTACTTTTTCTAAAATATTTCAAGCAACTAAATTAGCACTTTTTATTAATTGCTACTTAAAATTGCAACAGGTTCACCAAGAATTTCCATTTTGGTTCTAGAGAATAATTTTGTGTATAATTAAGTATGTAAGTTGAGTTTTAGTTATTTTAAAGCCACTACCATTTGTCTAATGTTTTTAAAATGAGGTTGTTGGATCAAGACAATAATGTTGTTTACATTCTAAATGGGGAATGCCTACAAAAATTTGCCACGTTTTTATATCTACATACATAAATCAAATTCATTGCAGTGTGAGCAAATAAGGTCAAGATGACAAACGTTGATAAATGATTTTCTTACAATCCAGCCTTTTAACGGAGATTGCAAATATTGTGAATTAACGATGTTTGAAAATTGTTGAACAACCAATTCATTTTCGAATTGAATTATTTGCTTTATAAAATTTCTTAAATTATGTATCCCGAGTAACAGATATCTTATTGTTGTTGTTCAATTTTTAATTTCATTTCGCACTTCACATTCTAAGATGATTAATTGCCCATTTCTATTATGTATAACATGCTAATACTAAATAGGCTCTCTATATCTCTATATGCCATGTTTTTCCTTGATTGAAACGGGCACCATATTTATTATCATTATTCTTAGTGCTTAGTAAGCATGTTTGAGCAAAACTAACTTCCTAGATTATCCCCAAAGATCGCCTGTTTGCTCTTTTAGATGATTAATGATGATGATTAATCTAAGAATGCATGCAGTCATAGGCTGAACCTTAATCTCACTCAATAAAAGTAATACGCGTCTACAGATACCTAAAAGACTTTTCTAGACGGTTAAGAAAATTACAAACTCTTAAAGCTGGCAAAGATTGTAGCAAACTGTATCAGAAAGACTAACAAGATTTTAAAATTCAATCTTGACTGAATATAAGTAAAACCAGAATGTGTGACGAAGAAACTCAAATTGATGTTCATATTTCGGTGTTTTTGTTTATGCTATAAACCAAACAAAAATTTTTCCGTTTCCCTCAAACAATTTGCAAGTAGTAAAAATAACATCACAAACTGGATTCAAACACAGTCAATAGCAAATGCAAATACAACTAGGAACTTTCGTCTTGAAAATAATGTTGATAAGATTTTTCCGGTTTGAAGGAATCGAATTCCATAGCAAGTTTTGAAGACGATTGAAAGAAAAAGAAATGAAATGAAATGAATAAAGAATGAGTTCTACCTCATAGTAAAAGATGTACTGGTGAGGGTCACCATGCTAAAATACTGAAAACCAGACGCCTTTGTAGAGAAGCCACGAACTTAACTCTTTGTCTATCTGCTGACTGTAGAATTTCTTTTATAGATTACCCGCCAGAGTCTTAAAACGTTCCACATACATTAATTAGCGCTTCTAACTTATGTTAGTCATCATGATGTTTTATAATCACCACGAATGAACTACCGTTTGCGTCTTCGTTTCACCCTATTCTGCAAGATGAAGGAGGTTTTGGATCTACATATAATTAGCAGCTTTGTAAGACGCTAAGCTACCGATTCAAGTACATCAACGAGAAAGAGGATAAATACAAACCCTTTATTAGAAAATACGAGGAATTTTATGGATTTTTTTGTAGATTCTTCAAAATTGATAACGTTGACAAGTATCAATTCAAAGCCTGTTGGCTTTCATTTCAATTTATTGAGTTATGACTCAGACACTTTTCTATGCAAGAATGAACACACAATACTGATAGTCTTAAGGAAAATGAGAAACTGGTGATGATCATGATATTAAGAAGTGGCAATGCGTGACCAATAATTAACGTTCGATCTTGTCTTGTTACCGCTTTTGCTGATTGTGAAGCATAACATTCAAAATTACACGACATCGTTTTCTTCCCAGACATTGAAAGTATCGCGTCAACTGCAATACACAAGGCAATTGAATTACTCAAAGACCAAAAAGATTTGCTAAAGCTAATTTTACATTACGAAATGAAAGATTCCCGGGAGAATAAACCAGAAAGGTCTTCTTAGCTCTCTCAATTCAAAAATAATAGAAGGAAATTCTCTGTAAAAAAAAAAGAAAGAAAAGACGTTACGAACTTGGAATCCGGAGGTGAATAAAGGCTTGTACGTTTTGTAAAAGGGTAGAACATACCAAGTCCAAGTATTTCAGGAAAAACAATGAAACGCAAAAACAATTGTTGTATCGTCAGTAAATTGTGTCATCTCGCTTCGTTTGCAGAGGTGCCAAAAGACTTATGGTAACTCGAGATTCAGTTACATGGTTGATTCAGGAATCGACCGTTCTATACTCCATTTTTCTGTTGCAAAACAACATTATTTCATCTAAACGAAATTTCTCCAAAATAGCAAAAACCAAACATCTCCACTCTTGGTAGAAGGTCTTCTAAGCGCTCTTAATTCAAAGCTAATAGAAGGGGATTCTCTGGGAAAAAGCAAAACAGGGTACTCAAAGACAAGATGCCCACGAACATGAAATCTGGAAGTGAAAGAAGGTTTGCACGTTCTGTAAAGGGATAGGACATACTGAATCTAAGTATTTCAAGAAAAGCAATAAAACGCAAAGAAATTGGTGTCATTTTGCTTCGTCTGCAGAGATACCAAAAGACCTTGGTAATTCGAGATGCAACCAAAGTTTTTCCAAAATGGGAAACAAAATCATCTCCACTCTTGTTGAATCTAATTTGTATGTAATGCTACAAGAGATTAATGTGGAGATTCGATTTGCGATGGAACGATTTTTGATTGGCTAAGATGTAATTAGTCAACATGGAAGTGCGGCATTACAACCTTTACCTGAGGAACAGTATTCAGCCTATACTACAAATACAACAGAAGAGTTAGGAAATGTGGAGATGCCAGGGTTGTACAAGTCGTAGAGAAACAAATTATTACAGATTTCGATGAGTTCTCGTAAGCAAACCAAACAGACGAGGTTCCAGTGACAGGTTGACCTAGAAGACTAGCACATGTTGAGCCCATACATAGAGATTGATTTAATAAAGTAGGTGAAGATGTTCTATTAGAAATCGAGTTTATTCAAATAGCACAGTCTAGGAAAGTAAGTGCAAATGGGCCTTGGACCATTTGGAATAGTTTCCTGTACTAGTAAACGATCGATTTGTATTTCGGCCTATTGACAGAAGGTCCAAAATAGCCCGGGTTACTGCATTTAATCAGTTGGGACGATGGCCAAATGGCCACTAATTGCAATTTTCTGCATAAATGGTGAGTTCTAGGTGTATTTAAAGGCTAACTGTAAGTGTCTTGTAAATGTAAATATGAAAAGAGAAAACCACTGTTTATGGGTCTTGAAAGGTGAATGTTTTGGAAATCTTTAATGGTTAATGTTATTATTTATCTAATGGTTTCATATTGCAGATAAAAGGTATATCTTTTGGTAGTAGGAACCGGGAACCGTTTCGGACCGGACGTAAAGCCGCTGGAGATGGTGATGGCTTTAGTTCCTTTTTAAGATTTACAATATAATCAAAGAACACTTTCAATATGCTGAAAAATCTTTTTCTCAGAAAAATGTATGTTCCGATTTCTGTGAGATTTGTGATATACCAGCAGTGAATCGATTTTATGACTCACATTTTTTTATAGTTGTACTAAAATACATTTATAGTGCTCTTTAGATTCAACATACCAAGCAAATCCGTTTTCTACATAATTTCCTTTCTTGCTGCACATGGTTTTCCGCCGTGTCTTCTACTAATCCCCACGTGACATTTTTAGCCAATTAGACTTTCCCTTTTGTGATAATTAGCATGTGACAAAAACATTACGAGTTTCCAACTTTAAAAATGACAGGAAACTAATGTTAATATTTTTACTGTTGATAGCAATTATTTATTAGGTATTTGATACGAAACCATTATTATTAACTAAATTCTGCAATTTATCCTTTTTAATATCAGCTATGCCGCTGTAAAAAGGTGGAATGTTACGATTTATTAATTTCAGAAAAAGTTTCTTATTCTCTGATTCTGTGCAGGAAATTGATTTCGAATAAAAAAATAAACATTTCGCTATATTTTTTGTCCCATAAAAACACTAAATAAAATTCTTCCTTTTAAAAATAAATGCTTTTGAAAATATAACAGCAATAACTTGTGTACATTGTGAGAGAGTATTTTGGTTGAGAAAGTCTCGCTGCATCGAACGAAACGTGGGCCGGAAATTAATGTCAGAACGGGATTCTAAAGTTCTATTTCCGGCACTAAAATAGTGTAATGGGGGTATTCAATACAATGTGTTGTGGTAAATGCTGAGTATAAATATAAGAAGCTTCAAACATAAAGCTCAGATGCTCACTACTTTCGTGATTTTAGTGTTTCTATGCAAAAACCCAAATAATTTTTTGTTTGAGCTGAAGAGATAAGCGGCCCGTCCAGAAATATCCGTTTAAAATAAAGGTCTGGTACGACGCAATCGTTAAGCTCTTAAAATCCCCATTTCAAAAAGGCATTGTGAATTTGTCGCCAAGCTCGTGATAAATTTAATCCCGCAATTTCGGCTTTTAACGCCGAAAGGTAAAACTTAAAGCTATTGTGTTACCATAACAGCAAAAGCAAGAAAACGTTAATGCTTCCTTGAAAAAACAAATTTTGTTGTGGTTTTTCTCTACCTACAACAACGAATTTTAATGACAAAAGTGCTTTTTACGTTATTAGAAAATATAGAAAGTTCCAGACTATGGAGGTGTTATTAAAATAATGCTCTTATGTCTTCATTATTTTTATTTTAGAATTATTTATCACGAAGTTTTATTTTTCTTTTTTCACTTAAGTTTTTTGTTTAGAAGTAATTACGTTTATCTTCTATTATAAGTATGCATATATGAAAAAGTCAGAGGGAGAAAGATTTGATCAATAAATTATTTATAATAGCTTTATTATTCCAGTATTTAATGTAAGTAAATTAGCAGCCATTTTATGCATAATTAATTTTGTATATCTGAAAATACGTTATTTAAATGTACTTATTATATTGTGTACCTAAACAACTGTCATTCCTGGAGGATAATCTAAATTAAACATCATAAAGTAAAAAGCTCTGAAAAATTTACCAGCTCGTGAATTGATCTATAGTACAGTAGCAAAATTGCCTTGACTTTGGACTTACCTTGGACCACGCTTTGCCTCTACCTAATCTGTATTAGAATTAGTGGTTTTCCGACCAACGATAATAACAAGGAAATAAAGTAGAATTATGTGAATGTAGGGAAATGCGCATATGAGTTAGGTTAGGTACGAGACGAATGAAGCATTATGAATTCTGATTAATTTTGGAATTCTCAGTGTTAGCTACTGGAGTTTTATAGTTGACTAGCGACTGCACTCTGGATTGAGCAAATAATTGTTTTAATCTAGATATTCAAAGAGAGATAACTGCAAACTAAAACAAAAAATAAAATGCAATAATCTCCAAAGAAAAAATTGTTGTTTTTAAGAATAAATCAAGAAAAAGGAAGTAGCACAAAATGAGACAGTATGAAGAAGAAAAAGAAGGTGTAAACAGAAATAAATACCTCTTTTTAGAGTTAAATGTTGTTTTACATTACATTAATGTTATTGGTATATCACTGGTTATATATTTTTTTTTGGAAGTTTTCAATAAAACAACACCAACGAACGGCAAGAAAATCTGGAATAGTTAGGTTTTTCTGTTTATTAAAATGATTTTACTTGGTTTCTATTATTATCATCATTATTATCTGCTTTCGTAAATTTCATTGCTTAATATTTAATCCGTTTATTATAACGAAAATCTCATATATTCAACGGCAGGTTTCGTGTTGGTTAGTTTTGATGTGTTTGCCGCATTAAACAACACATCGAAATTCTATGAACCTTACAAACTACGAGTACTATATACAACTGTATCTAAAACTTCATAAATGCCAAATGCAAACCACATCCTATTTCATCGTTATCCTCCATAAAACACGAGTTTATTTTCCAACATTAAAATAACTGTAGTTACTAAACAATGTGTATTACTGTTGCATAAAACAATGTGTGATGTGAGGGTATTGATATATTTTTTATTTTTATTTTTATTTTTACGGTGTCAGATTTCTAATTTGTCCGTTTCGTGGCCATTATGCAGATTTTGTTAGTCTGATCACAGATTTATGACGGACATTACAGAATAAAGTTGCTATTAGTTATCTATAAGTATGTTTCCTTTAATCAAATCAAATAGCCCTGCACTTTCTAATTATTGTTTTTATTATACCCTGTGTCTAATGGTAGATGGAACATTAGTTTATGTATAGATTTAAATCATTTCTTAGAAAGCAATAGATATGGTAGTCCACAAATGTTGTTCAGCACACTCGAAAATTTTGTATTACAGTTTTTACATTATAAAAAAAAAACGCAAAAAGGACCACAAAACTAACTTGACTTTTACTCCGATTTCATGGTCTAGCCCCTGACGTATTTGTTCTTCAGTTCTATCAGAGTTTTAACAGAGGAGTACTTATGTTAACAAATGCTAAAAGAGATCAAATCATTGCCAAAAGTAGTTTGAGATATTTAACATGGATATAAGCAATGCCAAAAAAAAATTATTTAAATCAAGTCATGATTCTCAATGAATGTATACTAAATATACGTCATTGGATTCAATATCAACCCCCACAGAGAAAAATAAAAAAACCAATTAGACCTTTCAAACTATAGCCAAATAGGCTCTTTCTCAATTGTCAATTATATCGTCATATCACGCCATTGCTATTTACTTTCCTTTTAATCTTACATTGCATTGGATAATATTAGCAATATTCCCATTTCTTAAAATGAAAGGCAATCAAATTCTGTCTTTAGCTAACTTTCCTTCCGTCAGGGCAAAATCTTCATGAAGGAAATTCTAACCAGCAGATTTAAAAATGCGAAGTAAGCTTTTGAAGGTTTTTTTTGGTTTAACTAACGTTTTTGATTATCTAAACTCTTAAACCAAACGTAGATCGCAAATAAAATGAATGATAGTGGAGAAGAAGTGCAGAAAAATTAGAAATAGAAATTTGGAAGACTTGAGCAAAGGTAACGTCTCTTACAGAAAAGAAGATTCAGAAAGCAAATTTGATCATACAATAACATCAGCAGTTTGAGTCTTAAAGAACACATAATTGGTTAAATTAAGAGGTAAATTTAAATAGACAAAACTCATATGAGTTAAATAGTCAGAATGAGAAAGGTGCTATGGTAAGATGACACAATCTGGTTAAAATGGCGAGGTGCCAAATTACGCTATATAGAAACAGCACATTGACAAAATCCAGCCAAAAATTTCTTATCGACTAGGTAAGATATATGAATATTTAGCTTAGAGGTGGTATTTCTGCATGCGGCCACAATGTACGTCGCAGCGCTAGTATGGCGAATGCATTTTCGCAGACGCTGTACTGTTTTTGCGGCCGCATTGTAACCAAAAGTATGCCTAAATATAAAAAAATCTAATCAATGAACAAAGATATGTGAAGACTTTTAAAACGCATTTTGTGAATACTCTTGAAGAGAAAATGCAATTTTAAGGTCACAAAGGATATTTTCTTGGTTCTATTCCGGTATACATATTTACTCATTTAAAAATTCAAAGATCTTAGTTTACTAAAACCAGTACCTTCATTTGTTTTAAATTATAATTGTATTGTCGTTACTGAATACAAGTTATTGATTGTGAGAAAGAAAATCTAAAATCTACTGTACCAATAATAAACGTTGGATACGATAATTGGTAGGTTTAAGTAGATCTTAATTGTATTCTAGTAAAATTATTAAAAATTAAAAATTGAATGTCAACTGATGATATACTATATACATTGTACATAAAATTTGTATGTTAATTTGTAACTGTTCAGAAAACTTTTCCAGAACATTTATTATCAAAGAATTAAAACGAATATCATTTTTCTTTTTGTTGCTATTAAGAATTCTTCCATTTTTCTTCATTGTATTCAAGTTTAAAGTAAATATCACACCAAAAGAAATTCTACATTTGAATGATATATTGGTGTGACATCGCTCGTCATGTGCGCTATATGATATACCAACACCCCAACGCACGCCATCTCTTCTAGGCTTAACACATTCATCTACCACGCCGCGTGACCTCAGAAAAATCTTTCGTCAGGATTCGACGAGTTTACTTCAGCACATTTCCACAGCATAACGTGCAATTTGATAAAAGTTCGCACATCCATATACGAGCAACTCCCTTGCAATATTTCACGATCCATTAGACAAACTGCGGCGGACCCCTTCACCACTACCGCCTGATGGTTAATGAAGGTGCTTCCACCATTTTAACTGCAACACGAGGTTCACATGTGTATCAGACATTTAAAATCGCACTGCTAATATAACACCATTAATGGTTGCTTTATTTTCCCTTTAATTAATTTTATTTGAAGTATTTCGGTTGTTTCGGTTGCTTGTTTCTTCGGCTATGATGTAACCAAGATTTCATTTGAAAAGTTACGATTCCAACCCTTATTTTATTACTATTAGCTTTATTTAAATTCCACGTGTAGTATATTTAAGAGGGTCACACTTGGAAATCTAAATGTTTATGATGTCAATAAAGTGCTGGCTTCTCTGCAGAAAACGGCCATTATAAACACACTCAATAAACATTGTACGTGCTTTCCAAATTTATCCTCTGCTAATCTCTAATTTTAGTCGTAATTCACATCTTTATCTCTGTTAACACCGTTCCTTGTGAGACTAGCATATAATAGTGATAAGGGAAATCAAAACAGATGACCTAACCTCACTTTAAAACCCCTTTATATATGTAGATGTTTTTATGACAGGCTTTTAGCATTATTAAAGATAACGTTCAATGATAAATCAGCATATTTGACTGGATTTTCTTCTAGATGTAACCCTATTAGTTGTCACGATGAACTATACATAATTTATGAGAAGAATCTTTTTTCCGTAAACAGAGATGCTCAGACGTGGGCACTGACTGATGACACGTCGCCATTTGTTATTCTCTGTGCGATCGCACCCCGCTTTGCATACATGCCGATACAGATCTCGGCTACCTTGATTTATTACGCTGCCACCCTATGTTTGATTACCTGTATTAATATTAATGCTGCGTTTGTCACGTAGTGGAGCAGCTCTAACGCTGTTTCATCCATGCGAGGTTTGTATTTACGGAAATAATGCGGGATCAGATAGTGTGTTGGATGGTGTGATTTAATTTTCATATTCAATAATTTTTTGCGTGTGCGTATATTATACAGACTTTTTTTGTTCTCACCTTAGTTTATCTACCGCATCGACATGATTTTTATCTTTTTTTGTACCTCTTTTTTGTTTGGTATTCTAACCTTTTCGGTCATACTTCAACAAAAAATGGCATCTCGTACAGATTGAGTTTTGCTTTGGAATTATTCAATATTTTTTAGTTTTTTCTACGTTATACCAAGAATGATTTAAATATAATATGCGAAAGGGATTTTAATAAACTCTGCAAAATAATTTATTATTCGAAAAAGGTTTATGATTATACAACATCTTTCTACACATTTTTGTATAACTTATACTTCTGTCACATTTACAACAAAGTTTTTTTGTTTCTAATCTTTTTATATTCCAAAATAATAATGATTACTAGCAACTCTTATACTTAAGTTCTTGCATGGTTTTGCATTTAACAAATTTGGATTGGCATTGTTTTCATTTTGGAACACAAAGACATATTTTTGAAATGATAGAAATCTAAGAGAGATAGGTTGTAGACGTCTGCATATTGCAACGATTGTATTGTTCTGTGCATTGGTTTCTGATTTCGCCATAAAATTTAAAAACGAGATAATCCCAAAAATGTTTTCAAATGAATTTCTAGTGGGAGGATTTTCACATGCAGATGTTATACATGACCGCTGGTCTTAACAGTGATAGTATTCAAGAAGTACGGTTGATGCTAGGATTCTGATCCAAAACACTACCTTCATGTGTCTTACTTTTGTAAGGAAGATTACACAAATCAAGTATAAGTAATCAAAAAATATTTCTAAATTAATCCTTAATTTGTGCATTTCCCATGGAAAAAGTGTTTTAGAAGGATTGAGTTATCCAATTGGTAAGTTTTACTTCAAAGTATTAAGTTGCAATCAGTTTGGGAAAATCCTAACTAGCTCCTTGTTTTAGCAAGCCAAAAGTCCAAAACATTAAGTGTAAAGTGAAAATACTTACTGTTGAAAATTAGGAAGTCTTATATGGACGTAGTAGAGCCGATAGTTGTAAAAGTGGCAAAGCTAAAATGAAATTATCAACGACGAGCTTTTTTTCGACATTCAATATTGATATTAGTTGAATGGCAAAAAGAATAATTAAAAAGTCTAAACAAGCAGTCTACAAGAAAATGAGCTAAAGATAAAAATAGTGAAAGACCAACTGGAACGAGAAAAGGAGGGAAACCAAATATCTGAATGCATAATTAAAATTAGTGCAAATATTGTTAACAGCAAGAAATTTACAAATAGAAGATAGTTACTAGGGTGTTCCGCAGCAAATCTCAATCTTTAAATGTAAATAGTAACAAATCGTTGACGCAAGCAAGCCAATTTTCTTATTCAAGCTTAGGTGAAGAAGTTTTATGAATCAGAATCGGTGTTAAATAATCCATTACCTAAGCCATCAGATACTGTAACCAATGAGATAAATGTGCCATGCTGCAATTCTAGCCATGAGTAAGGCATTTGTTCACAGGATATCAAGGAAAAAATGAAATTTCATATCTGTAAAATTCAGATCATTCAATTTTTGAAGCTCAATGATTACAGTTTACGAAAGACCCGCGCTGAAACAATATTATCTCTTGGAAATATTGTGAATAGGCAGAATCGCAAACATTGGAGCTCAGTAAATCCACGACTGAAACATCAATAGCAGCTCCACAAGCTAAAGGTCACGGTATGATGTGGTTTATAATCCACCGCCGTTAAACATGGCTTAGTTAAAAAAAGAATATTGAAGGGGAAATATTGCAGATTACTCTACAGTTATGCCAGCAATTTTTTAGGTCAATGAAACATTATTTAGAAGGCCGTCATCCTGACAGCGTTACCTTTAAAACTTATAATTCGCACACCTGCACTTTGTATTGATAACAATAAATATTTCTTTCATCGACTAATTTTTGTTTCATTTCGTACTCAAAAATCGAATTTCCAGAAGGACACCCGACCCGCATGGATAACGTGTAAGAATTCAGACGGAAAAATACCTGTAGACCTAACGGAAATATTAGAAAGGCGTAAAATACACATCTAATAACTATTGGATAGTACACATTGGAAAAGCCCTTTGACTGAATATTGAGCAACTAAACACAGATAACTAAGTCTAAAACAAAGAAATGGTAACCATAGACTGGAAAATCTTTAAGTTTTACTTCTAATATGAGGCATTCCACAGTTCTTCGTGCTATTCTGAATCTGTCAGCAGATTTGACTGTCACTGATTCCATTCAATGAGTCATTATTATAAGATGATACTGTAGAAGACTCTCTTTTCGGAGCTTTTGGCAATGTCAATTTTTTTAATTGAATCTCAAGTTTTCCTGCTGCTGCTCATGTAAAACGTATCCTACGAGTTATCCCAGTCGGCTGTTTGATTTTTCTTTCCGGTCCAGTAACTCAGATACACATGGTCGTCAACGTTGTCAAGTTGAAATGTCGCATATTCTGTAGAGTCATAACTCTTACTTTACTCAGATTCATAGTTAAACCTTCATTTTCTGATACGACTTCTACTTATGACATCATTTCTTCCAGTTCTTCCAGGTTGCCACGTACAAGTGCCATGTCTGTAAAACAAAGATGATTTGGCCATGGATATGAATACCTTTGTTGGTCTTTTTAACTTTTTAAAGAATCTTCTACTGCAAGCGTAAATAATTTTAGGGAGATTGTATTAAGAAGCAAAGTGGTTTGCAGCATTATATTCGTTGTAGTTCTCCATTAAAGTACAATAGTACTGCAATCTTTGCAAAAATCAGCTTGCTCAAGAGGTTGATAATTGTCAAGTTTGTTCATTAGTCCTGTTGATTAGGCTTTTCGTTAGTTAGTTTAATTGGGTGTTGTAAGACTTACCGACCGACAGTCATCTATTATTACTAATTTGTCCACTTTCTTAGATAAAAAGATAACCGAAACGTTTTGCAACGACTCTAGGATTCTATTTTTGTGTATACATTTATTTAAGAAGATTCTTAGAAATTCTAAAGTTACAGTTCTGTTCAATTCTTCCTCTCCAGGAGCCCGGTGATTTTTTTTGGGAAAGAGCATTTTTTCTATTGCTTCTGGTCGTGTGTTCTCTCGTGAAGAGCTAACTGTAAGAAAAATGGAAGCAGAAGTTATTAGGGACTCGGAATCTGTTTTTGGGCTGTAAAACAATTGGAGAAAATGATAAGTAAGTTCTTATGATTCTCACAGAATATCATTCAAACGAAAGAAACCTCCGCATTTCAGCATGGTAGTAAGTTTTGAGGGCTATATAAAAATGTTGATAATATCTAAGAATGAAATCTGAAATGTACATTGATTGATTGGTATACAAACCATTAAATTGAAAATAACCCTATTATTGGGAATTTTAAACATTTTTCTGACACAGCGATGCGTTGGATTACATGTTCTGTATTTACCATCACCGGTGTCTTCTACCCTCGTCGGTAACTCAAACATGCGAAATAAAGATCCAGCGCCCTCTATCACAAATATCTAAATTAAAGATTAACAGTTTTAAAATTCAGATATAGAACTGGTCCTAATGGAATGGGAACATACAAAAAATAAAAATGCAGAAAGCGTAAAACAACCATTGTCTAATATTGAAAAGACTAAAAAAATCTCAGATTCATATTCATGTTCTTCGGTTTTAAATAGCAGCAAGTAATGAATGACATTATCAATATATTCAAATTTCGTTCTTTACTGTTGTTGTAGTAATTGTTTTTCAATAGAAACTTTCAACTTGTTTTTTTACCCGATACGCATACATAAGTTCTCCAAAAGGTCCATTCTTTACTCCTCGAATTTACTATCAGCAGTTGAAAATAAAATCTCGAAAGCAAGCCTTATGGGATTTCAAATTTCTTTATACGCTGTAAATGTTGGTTTTGGGGATTCTAGTCCTTTAACGTTTATTGATTTTAAAGAATCCCAACACTTTTAAAGTGTTATTTCTAATTAGAGCAAATTTTCACCCGTTCACCCTTATTTGCTTTATTTTTGTTACAGGACGCCTCATTTATTTTAAGTGGGAATAAAAACATGTAGTGCTGTAGTGTAGTTTCACGTTATTTAATAGGGCCATTTTCCCGTATACAATATACACATTAACGCGTCCGACCGGAAGTCGAGCGCCTGCCACCCGGAAGTGTGACCTGTATATCCTGCAGAGGCTCTTCTACATTGTTTATTGTACTAATTTACGAAACAAAATTCACCATATAATCAGTTATTTGCGTTTTACAATTGAGAAACTGAATTTCTGTTCACTAAAAAATCCACCCCATCACTCTCTTCTACATATCGAGCTTTAGCTATCGCGTTGATAGGATTGTTGAAGAGTAAATACAAACTTTAGAAATCCAATTTTAAAATAAGATTACGTAAATCTAACAATGTTTATCTGTTCCACCAGTGAATGTTATTCTTTGAATAAAATTCGATATTTTCGATGTTGAATTTCTCTTTTGTACTTTTAAATCGTTTTAATTTGCTTTGCTTCAGTTTAGGGTTTATTCAAAGTACTCAGATTATTTTACCGTAATTGCAACTTTTGGAGTCTACAAAACTATATATCAGTCAACTTCACGTGTCAGTGCCCTTTACCTTTTTATCTGGGAGTTTTTGTTCGACATGTCGGAGCACTCGAGTGTTGCTATTCTATTCAAATATTCACAAAAGCGTCAATAGCATTTCAAAGAAACGAAAGAGACGTCGCGCTTGCAAGATAAGTTTATACGAAAATGGATCTCTTGTTCGCAAACTCTTGGACACGAGTGCACATTCGTTTAAAAGAAAAATAACTTCTAAATTAAGCTAGTTTTGTACAAATGGCGTGTGGGGAGTGCTAAGGTCCGCGGGTGACGAAGAAACACCAGACACGTTCATCTTACGCAGCCCTTACGCTTTCGTGCACGTACGAATTCAGATATGGACTCGGGAGTTTCTGCTTCTGTTTTTCGGTTTTTGTGTAGTAAATTATTGCCGCGACGTCCAGAGCGTCGTTATTTGTAAGGACTCGCCAAACTCTGAATGTTTAATGATGTAGAAATGGAGAACATGCTCATAAATCATTGATTTTGAATAACCAAAGCCGGCCCTGAATAGCCCGGTGGCTTACCGACATTAATCATGAAACGGACGCCGCAAGCAACGGTACAGACTGTCAACGAAAGCGGGCTTCATCATCCATTTGAACTCGCTGATAACTTGCATTTCTCCGCCTAACACCACCAAATAAATCTAAAGACACCCAGCAATATGTCTCTTTTCAAAAAAAAGTATTTGATAAACTCTCAGCACAACCTTTTTAGAATGCGATCAGAAATTCCACATTCTATCGAAAAGATCTTTACAATTCCAAACTCAGAATCCGGAATCCTCTTCTTAGAAAAACTTTTTAACACTCTAACCTTATAACTTTCTCTCTAAGAAATGCACTTGGAAACAGTTTGTAATTTGAATAAATCCAATATTTTTTTACTACCCTAACAGTGGTTGTATTAAAGGTATTTTTTAAGAATTGTAACTAGTAATTTCCAGCACTTTAGATTAAATCTAGATCAAAAATTAAATAGTACAGCTGATACTTAATTTTGCATACTATTTTCTGTGTAGCCTTTCTTCTTAAGAGATTTACTTTTATGGAAAGGGTTTGGAAAATGCAACACACAGATCGGTCAATGTCTTGTTATTTAATATGTTTCTCACGTCAGCATGCTATTTTTTACATAAATTAAATTTCATTTTTATTATTTTCCGTGTTGCATATTAGTTGTTTTAATTATACCAGATATTAAACTTTTAACTTTGCCATGCACAAATGTTTAAAGGATTGTACAGCGAACAGTCAGCAGTGTAACAGATTATCCGCTTTTATTGGTTCTGCATGAATGATCAGTTATTTAAACATCCTATACCTTCAGTTTATGCACAATTCATTATTATCTTTTCATAAATTAATTATTAATAATTCGTTAATTCAAAATAATAATTAATT